>JADDOH010005813.1:0-12051 GCA_016648135.1 Agrypnia vestita | reverse complement strand
GGTGTTAGTGATAAAACTGTTTTAATCCACTTGAAGCAAATTGGTAAGGTGAAAAAGCTTGAAAGGTGGGTACCTCACGAATTGAGTGAAGCAAATCAACAACGCGCGTTGACTGCTGCGTTGCATTACTCAACCGGCACAATAATGAAGGGATTTTAAATCGAATCATTACCTGTGATGAAAAGTGGATCCTGTGCGATAATCGGAAGCGCTCATCGCAATGGCTGAACCCTGCCGAACCAGCCAAACCATGCCCCAAGCGAAAATTGACTCCAAAAAAGTTACTTGTGAGCGTTTTGTGGACTAGTGCTGGTGTCGTTCACTACAGCTTTCTTAAATCTGGCCAGACGATTACGGCAGATGTCTCTTGTCAGCAACTGCAAACCATGATGGAAAAGCTAGCTGCTAAACAACCGAGGCTGGTTAATCGCTCTAGGCCACTGCTGCTTCATGATAACGCTAGACCACACACTGCACAACAGACGGCTACCAAATTAGAGGAGCTTCAATTGGAATGTCTAAGACATCCACCGTACTCTCCGGACCTTGCCCCAACAGATTACCATTTTTTTCGAAATTTGGATAACTTCTTGCAAAGGAAAAAATTCAACTCCGATGGGGCAGTCCAAACCGCCTTCAAAGATTTTATTGATTCCCGTCCGAATGGTTTTTTTAGTAAAGGGATCGATGAAATACCTATGAGATGGCAAAAGTGCATAGATAGCAATGGTACATACTTTGATTAAATAAATATATTATAATAAAAAAAAATCGGCTTTATGTTCCTCCCATACTAAACGTCAATTTCATATGTAAGGACCTAATATTAATGATATTAACAAAGTCCTCAAAATCCACGAAAAAGCTCTGCAATAGACTGGCCAAACATTCAGTTAAAGTCCTCAATTCCCAGCAATCTTCGAATGCATCATAAGATGCAATTTCTGATACCTCCTCTGAATGTTTCATTACATGTCTGAAAAATCGAAGATTTTTGATATTTACTGTTTAATGTGCCTCTTTTTCTTTATTTATCCACTACATCTCCATTCGTTTGTTTGTCCATTCAGCTTATTTTAAGGATTCTTCTGTTGATTCACTTCTGCTAGCATCTTCTTGTCAACTTCTTTTTCAGAAGAATTAAGTAATCATATGTTATTCAATACTTCAGCTGATTTTCACAGAAGATGCCATCGTTAATTTATATTGAAACCCACATATAAAATATATTGCATTGCATATAATATAAAATATATTTCAACCCAGAAAAAACTTTGTACAGTGCTTTTAATATGCGTAATTTTAATATACACATAGTTGGCATCGAAAATATAAAACCTTCATTAATGAGTACAATATAGTATTATTTTATTTTATTTTTAAGAAACCAAATTTGTATAAATCGTTAAAATCACATTTCACGAAATGCCATGAGAAGAAAAAACATATTATAAAAGGCTTATTTGAAGGAAAAAATATTTACATACAAATATCAGTATATTTTAAATATAATTTGTGCAATTTGAAGCGCTTCACCTCCAAGGTCAACGTAAAATATACGTATTTAACCAAAATCAACACATTTCAGAATTACTCATTAATATCTCTCAGCTGGGGCAATCTGCACTACTCTTTAGTCGAAAAGTACTGGGTACAGCTACTGTAGCTTTAAATATGAAAATTTTCATGAAACGAAAGCCTCTCTCACCTACCTCTCATTCAGAATAAAAATTGGTTGCATGTACGTATGTACGCGAGTTCCAAGTTACACTTCTTTGGCGTACATAAAATCACGTGCTGGTGTTGTGTATATTATATTGCCTTGGAACGTAGCTGGAAAGACTATTTCACATTCTGTCCAGTTGTGTTCCAACTTAAGATATACAACACAAATTTGAATTTCCATCAATGACAGTACTCAATCAACGGATAAAAAATCTAAAATACACATAAATACGGTACCGAATTGCATGTTGCTCATACAAAAATAAATGAAACATCATGAACAGTTCATAATTCAATCATCATAATAACACATTATGAAGTTGATCACAATTATGTTATGAAAACTGAATAATAAATTTGAAAATAAACTATACCAGCACCCGGAGCATCTGTAATTTTCGTAACACCATTTTCAGACAACTTGATGTCGTCACTTATATGAAACTGTCATCATAGCTTTTGATTGGTTAGTGTTGACTTCACGGTAAGAAAATATTTCGTGAATGCGTGATGCGCGCCAATTTAGTTTAACCTAAAATTATAACTTCTAAAATCTTGTGGGCGTAGATAAAGAATGTATATAAATCTATTAACTACTATATTATTTTAAAAAATCGTGGGTAATACCCAGCCCTTTGGTTGGTGAAACAATATTACTTTATTTTCAAATTTGTTGTTTATCGGTCACTAAGCTTCGTTACGAATCAAAGGTTAACATTACATCTTTGTTTAGAAAATACTTACAATCTACAGTATATTGTTCATTCATCGGTACCACTATTCACAACGATTTATAGGACATATGTAAGGCCTCTCCTCGAATATGCCTCTCAGATCTAGAATCAATATTTTGCTAAAGATATAGTTTTACTGAAAAATGTTCAGAGACGAGCCACAAAATTACCCTTGTGTCTTAAAAACCTAGAATATGCGGAAAGGCTGAGAGTCTTGAATCTGCCCACTCTTCAGGAGCGACGAGCAAGAGGTGACCTCATCGAGACATTCAATATTCTATCGGGCTACTACAATATTCCTAATATGACAGATATGTTTGCATTTAACACTAATGTGGGCTTTCGAGGACCACCTGAAGTTGAACAAGTCTCGGTTCTGGTGTAACCCAATAAAGCGTGAATTAAGCAATAGAATGGTCAATATGTGGAACAGTTTACCTGAGGGCGTTGTGTCTGCAGCCAGTGTCAACCAGTTTAAGAATAGGCTGGATATTCAAATGAGAGACAGTGATGTGGGCCTATCAGCTTAAGCTGACTGCCCATTATCAATATTAATAATAATAATAATAATCTGTTGTAGTCAATTAAATTTAATTCGTTAAATACAACGATAAAATAAAATGTGGCTTTTTTAAATTATAATTTTAAAACTACAAAAATCGGTCTATACAAACAAAAATTATAAAATAATTATATTATTCAAAATATTAATTATATTTATTAATGGAATTTAGCAACTCGTGTGATAATTTCCGTAATTAATCAGTACCCCACGCGCACGAAATAATATTACGATTGATCGTTTTTATTATTATTATTATTATTTGTGTCTTGGGACAAAATTCATAAATATTATTTGAGAGGGAAGATGACAAAACATCCTCGAATAAAAGTAATTCAGGAAGTGAATGAAGAAAAATTCTTTATAATTGAATTTCGCGGTCCAGTCAATTTGGCGGAATGGAGTGAGTGATGTTCAATTGTTTTTACAAATTTGAGAAGAAGAAATAAATTCCGAGCAGCGATGAATTTATTAGACTTTGCAATGGCGAGAGGGGAGAGATTGGGAATCTTTTTAATGACTTGAATTAATTTGATAAATTAATTCCTATGAGAAAATGTTGTTGAGAGCATTGGATGTTGTTTTAGGGGCGCATCATGTTTAGTAACCTTTTCGCTGCTATCGACATCGTAATATTTTAAATAATAATAATTGTCTATGATTAATTTTCTTTCTAATTTTGGTATAAATAATTTAGAATTTTTTAAATTCTATAAAGAATGTTTTATTTAATTTAATTATTAATTTTAATGAACGAGGTCATTTAATGACCCTCACAGACAGTCATTCAGAGCTATATTAAACTACGATTTGAACATAAAATAAATAAATAAACTAATGTGAAGCTTTTGGTTTAAACGTAGAGGTGAAATGACAGTGAGATGGTTTTTATTGCTCGACCATAAATTACCACCAAATATCGATATTTGTAACCATCGTGTGAATTGTCATTGCTCAGAACATCCCACGTGTGAAAAATACTTCTTTGACTTTGAGCTCATTTCTCAATTCAAGAAGGTCCAGCTTCCTGTGCCTCACTTTTAATTCTACACAGGATACGCTTTCGTTACTGTAATACTCTTGTTTCGGGATGAGGAAGCTCCAAGTAAAGACTTTGTTCTCGTAAGTATTTATTCGGTGACAATAATGGTTTAGACAAACGTTTGTACAGTAAGATGCGGTCTGAATAACAATGGTAGTGAAAGAGAGAGCGACTCGACATTCACGCGCCTTTTTATACCTTCTCTCTCTCTGTCATGCAATCTCTTTCTGACGTCGCGACATACGTTCCTCAGATCTATTACAGTTACCATGGACCATCTTTAACCCCGTTCGTGCTTGATTCCAGCGGCTTGCGTCGGGACCATTTTTGAGATCTTCGTGCCGGAATCATCTGATATTTAATGAAAAATTACAGATAATAATGATGGCCTTAGAAAAAGAAAACTAACATTTTTATGTTAGTTAGACCTTTTGGTCAGTCTAAAAGATATGGCACTGGCATTTAGAAACTTTGTTCTGACCTCAGGTGCGCAGCTGTGACTAAAACGTCACAAAATTTATAAAACTGGAAAGACTTCGGTGGCTGGGTCAAGTGGAGAGAGTGTCCGAGCACCAAGCACCAAAGTCCCTGCTGAACTCAAGGCCAATAGGGCGAAGGAGCTTAGCAAAGCCAAAATTAAGGTAGAGTGACAACGTCCTCAAAGATATCTCTGCCTTGGAGGTTCGGAGCTGGAGAGAGCTGGCCGAGATGAGTGGAGGAAAATTATTGAGGAGGCTAAGACCCACCAAGGGTTGCAGTGCCAAGAGTGATGATATATTGTTTAATTTTCGAGACCGACACATGGATTAGGCGCGAAAACCTGTTTCAATGAAAAAGGGACTATATTAAAAACTTGGTTTTTATGGGTTAGTTTTTTTTATGTTTTTCTCCGTGAGATTAAGCACATGTTGTGTCTTTTACAATTCTGGTGGTAGATTATTCCATTTTCCTCTATCGTCACATCTAAGAAATTGCCTAACCGTCACATCTCAGGACGAATGTATTAGTTTAACATAAGATTGTGTTGCAGATCTTTTTAAATAGCTCTAATAAAATTCTTTACACATACATAACTTGGAGGTTCAGAACTGGAGAGAGCTGGCACTAAACCGAGATGAGTGGAGAAAGATTCTTGAGGAGGCCAAAATCCACCAAGGGTTGTATGCCAAGAGTGATGATGAGGATTTCGCAATTTATTTTAGTATCAAAATTCAATTAACATAATTTGTCCACTTCCCTAAAATACAATTAAACCAAAATACATAGGTATATTAAATGTAAATATGGAAAATTAGAGAACGCAAAGGTATTTCCTCACAAATTTCGAAATAATTTTATTCGAATTAAAATATTGTCACTATGGAACATAAATATAAGCTCCCCATAACCGAATTTCCTTTGACACGGCGTCCGAAAACGTGGCGACTCGTGCGTGGAGAGTTTATTAATTTATAATAAAAACAGTATAATTGGAATAATATATGTAGAGGAAGATTGAAAAGGTCTAACTTTGTAAGCTTATAGAGCTTAATATTTTGGGCTTATATTTTCCGGTTCTGCCACTTTAGGAGATAAATTATTAATCCTATTAGCAATATTATTTTAAGTATGGCGAAATTTATTTTAATAATAACAGGCGGAAAAGCCTCCGGTCCTATGAATAATCAAAACTTTTTGTTAAACGAACTTTCTGTACAATTTCGGAATTTTTCTCTTTATTTGGAGAAACACAGGTATCCGCGCAATCCTTTAGCACTCTGTCTATCAAATGTTATGAAATTAAGTAAGGGAAATAAAGATTTTTTGATGCTTTGAATGGAGTTATCACTAATGGAAACCTGTCAGCCAAGTCCTGATACCTATACCGATGTGTATGTCAAGCCTGGGGCCGGCAAAGAGGAACAAAAGTAGACTTGATGCTGTGAAAATCGCTCAGTCGTTTTAAATTTTTGAGTAATGAACAGAATCAGGCAGAAGTCACTTGGATCATTTGAATATAATATAATATAATAAATCAAGATATTTTATAGATGTGTCATAGAGACGAAATTATATATTTTTTGTTTTGTTGTGAAAAAATCAACAGATAACTCTAGCAGACAGCATAGATATATATGAAGGGTTTTATTTCGAACATATATGTAGAACTTTCAAACTTTCGAAACGTTGCATTGTGTAGAGTGATCACGTAAGCCAGCCGTACGGTAGGCGTAAGCCTTACAAAAACCCAAAGACTTCCATGCCTACTTTAAATAAATATAATTTCGTCTCTATGATACATCTATAATATATCTTGATTAATGATGTCCCTGTCACAAGATCCAGTAATGTGTTCTGAAAAAATTGGACAAACTCAAAATAATTATAATATAATATAATATAAAAAAATTGTAATGTTTTTCTACCTTTCGTGTATGCCTTCTTTGGCGTGGTATACTGGATGGGAGCTTGTAATAAACGAACTCCGCGTCTGCAGACAATGCATTTATTAATCAGTACGGCGGTAGCAACACCTGTTCTGTATGAGGCCCCGAAATCGTCTGAGCGCGCTCTAGGGATGGGTAAAAAATATCGATATATCAAAATATCGATATTTATTGTCGATATATTTTTTCGCGATATATCGAATATCGATATTTTTTTTTCGAAATATCGATATTTTTTCCGATATATCGATATTTTTTTTCAGAAATATCGATATTTTTTTCGGCGATCTTTTTTTGGGTATCTTTTTCCACTTTTTTTTGGCGACCTTTTTTTGGTCATCGATATTTTTTCTCGGATAATCGATATATTTTTTTTTCTTTTGGTCGCCAAAAGCTTATTCCCCTTACATTTTTGAAAAAATAATATCGATAAATATCGATATATCGATATATTTTTCGCAATGTATACCGATTATTTTCGATACTTTTTAAAAATATCGATTCGATATAGGTATATCGATTTTTTTTTCATTTACCCATCCCTAGCGCGCTCCGCGCCGACGGCCTCTCCCAATGCGCGACCCCACTAACCTCCCGTGCTGCGCGCGCATCTCATACCGTGCGTCGACGCCGCACACAAAACCAATCTTACAAAAATATAATATAATTCAGAGAGCAAGAGTTGAATCTGTCAGAAAAAAAGTGTGATATAACGCTTGGTTACTTTCGTATATCTTTCACATATTCAAAATGTGCCCATTTATTGTCGAAGACATGCCTCTCCACAATTCCATCGCAACAACATTAGACGTAACGAGATCACGTCTCACCTTCCCAAGCCTAACTTCACCCCTTGCGAGTTGCAGAACCAATAATCTAATGCTGACTCGAAAATAGTCAGAATCAATTTTTTTTAATTTCCCCATACAACACATTAATTTATTTTTTTTAAATATAGAAAACAAGTACATAAAATTAAATTTTATTTAAAATAGAAACATCGAACTTTAAATGTGTTAAAATGTGCCAATTCTGGCTACTTGCTTGCCACCTGCTTTCACAAAAGGGACCAATATACAAAATTCTTTCTTGTCTATCTTGACAAAAATGTTCTCAGGTTCTCACGGCTATTCAGAATCTTCGAGTGTAGTTTACTACACTGTTTTTAACTAATATAAAGCCTAGGTGATTGAATAATAATATATAAGTTATGAGGCTTAACTAAACCAAACTAATTTAACCGTACTATACCAACAATCATTTTTATTCCGTACTATTTTTTTTTATAGTACATAAATGTATATAAGAGAAAAAAAATTACTAATATGCGATAATTAATTCATTTATGTGGGACAAAAATTTAAAAAGGAAAAACTAACGACAAGCAAATAATTAAAAAATGAATATAGTAAAGAGAGAAATATAATAAAATTTTAAGCAAAGATAATAACAGTGTACAGTATAATAATATTAAATTTAAAACTATCCATAATTAAAGAAATATTCTAAAGAAGTATACGATAAAGAGTTTACATAATTAAGTAATATGTATGTAGATAACTTAATATAAAATAAAAATTTAATTAATTTTGAGGGTTTTTTAAATATTTTTTTCAATTCTCATTTTAACAGGCAATTCGTTGAATATTTATACATTTATTCAATACTACAGGAATATGCAATTTACCAAGATTTATATTTCTGCTACTTGACACTAGTTGGGTCAGTTCGTTATTATTTTGAAAATTTTTATTTTATTTGTAGATAGTTTGTAGTTTGGGGACTTGTAATTTATTGAAAAGCTCTGTAGTCGGATAATCATGGGTTTTTTAAGAATGATCTTTAAAATCAATTTTTGGTCAACTTCTAAAGGTTTCACTGTAGTTTTGAATGCACCACCCCATGAGATAATACCATATTGTAAAACTGACTATGTCATATCCAATCAAACGCCAATTTTTCCACAAAGTATATATTGTGTTTGATTAAATTCGTACCGTACGTAATCTGCGCCAATAATTTCGTCAAATATCTGAGAAATCAATTACAAAAGTAAACAACATAATATAAACTTTAAGACTTTTCTTAATTGTATTACTTTATTCTTCCCTTGTTTCACATTAGAAATGATAAAACTATATCACTAATATTACTCTTTGCAAAACTTTATTATACTGTCTTGGATACAGTATAATATACTGAATGTATATTATACTGTACCTACTATTCTTCTTTTTTAAATGGAAGTTTATTAATTAATTTTTTTTCACTGGACTCGCAAACTGAGTTATTACTTTATTTAGCTTATCATTATTAATTTTATTTTATTTTTTGCTTTTAAATTATTAATTTGAAAACTTTATTATAGGATCTTAATTTTACGCTCCAGTATTGTTCTCACGTATTTTCTTTTACTTTCAAGGTTTTAAGCCTGTTATGATTTTTTTTTCTTAATTGAATTAATCCGATTCACTTCAGTTCTTCAATAAATTTAATGAGATATTTTTAATGATAAATATTATTTTTTCTATTTCACAAAATAAAGTATGAAAAAACTTTATTTTTTTTTATTTTATAAAAATCTATGTTAATAAATCCTTTATATTTATAGCTCAATAAAACATTTTTGCCCGCATTAAAAATGAGGTTTACGAAAAGAAAAAATATTGTTGGCTGTTTATATAATTTGTAATATTATTTGACAACTTGACATAAGATAAATGGTTGGAAGTTTACTCGTCTCTATGGCTGTATGCGTGCAAAATTACTTACATCATAAGAAATAACTATTTTTTAAATTTTATTTTAAATACACAAATATAATAAAAGCAAGAAGACAAAAAAAACTGAAAGTCAAAGGGCAGCGAAAGCATGCTGGTATAAGGGGATATCAAAAACTATACATATCTGTTTAATAACTATAGTACAGAAGAACTATACACAATAAATTTAACATGATAAATTTAACACAATAAATTAAAGACAAACATCAAATTCTGAGGTGTATTCACTGAAATATTCATCCAAGATGGACGATCTAACATCTATAAATTTTATAATCGTAGTTATATTTTCGTAGCATTTTGGATAAATGACTTCAATAAATGAAAATATTTCAAAAAAGAATTACTTGTACTTTCTTCGTGATGCAGGAGCCAATTTTTGTTTAAACAATGCATGTAATGTAAGAGCATGTAATTAAAAAAGGAATGCGTTATTTTTACACATTTTTTACATGCAGATATTTTAAGACAAAAACAAATAATCGGCCGCAGCAGAGTAAATCAAATAAATTAAACTTAATGTCGAAAGCAGAGATAATGGAAAACTTTATTATTTAAGTATATTCACCGATCTGAATCACAGGATAATTATTAATGCATGTGTCAGATAATGTCGTAACAACAACAATTATACATATAATATAATGTTTATATAATTATGTATGAAAACTCAAACAGAAGAATAATATGTATGTGTATACGGCGACAAAACAGTGAACTAATGTTAAACAATGTTCAATTATAACAATAAATAACCGCATGCTTTTTACGATATAATTACAGGTTGTTGTATATTATTTATATGATTTATATAATTTATATGATTAACTTCATCATCATCAACTTTTTCCCCTAGCCCTAGTAGGGTCGGGGGCCCAAAGACTCGACAAGGTGCTTCCATATTCCCCTGTCTTGCGCTGTTTCTGCTCGAGTCAACCAGTCCAGACCCATTATGTTTTCAAATACATTTTTTGTTGTCTCTCCCAGCTTAATCTGGGTCGACCCACCGGCCGTCTACCTTCTTCTTTCTCGATTCTTCTTGGTAATCGTTCCTCTGGCATTCTGAGCACATGTCCAAGCCACCTCAGTTGTGATTTTTCTATGTGCAGGAGTAGGAGCCCCGTGTATGCCGAGTGTGTGCCTTACGTCGGCACTTCTCACTCTGTCCATCAGTGTGACTCCCGCTACCCCCCTTAGAAAACTCATCTCGGCAACCTGGACCCTTGATCTCACTCTTTCCGTCAGGATCCAAATTTTATGGCCATATATTAGAGTAGGCCTGTACACAGTTTTGAAAACAGTCAGTTTTGCCTTGACACTAAGCTTGGATTTTCTTATCACCGCACTATATAAAGAGCGTAGAACGCCGGCTGCAGCTCCGATTCTTCTATTTCACTTTCCTGCCTCCCGTCGCTAGAAAATTCCACCCCAAGGTATTTGAATTTTTTGACTTGCTTCAGCTGGGTCCCTTGTATGCTGGTCGAGCACTGCTCTTGGTCTCTTCCTACGACCATAAAATCTGTTTTGGCAGTACTAATCTTCATCCCTACTTGAGTGCACTCTTCGTTGAAGGAATTTATCCATTCTTGCATTCTTCACATAAATTAAATATTTTTTTAACGTCCGTAAATTGTACCTTACACGGTGCTGTTCCAATTTTTTGTTTATCGCTAGGAACTTATCCGTTATTTGTAAACTGATTTAAGTACAGATACAGAAATTGTAACATGAACGAGCATTACCCACACGCGTTACTGATATTGAGCATCGAGCATCATTGATGTGTTTTCTTGCAGTGCGAGTGTCAGCTCGCATCAAACGAAGGCCCACCCGCTACGAGGTGTCCGTGGTGACGAGGGATGAAGTGGGAGCCTACAAGCCTTACCTGTGGGAGCAGAGCGTCTTCGACAAGGGTCCAATGTTCAGGTACGCACTATAACCTTTTCAATCAGTGTTAGCAATACAATTTGTTCTTTAAAAACCTAGTTTTAAATATTTTTTAATGATACTCCTCCTTAAAGATGCAGATCTAAATATGTGATTAATAAGTTTTCTTATTACACTTCATTCATCAATTATTATGAATAAAATAATTTCAATACTAATTGGATTAAAATATAAATAACAAGAAAATACTTTGTTTTCACCTATTATTTGTTGAAAAGACCAACCTAAAAAAATAAAAATTAAAAATCGTAGTTAAAACAAAAATCAATATGTATATAGAAGATGAATAACTGATTAAATACTATGAAAATGAAAATAAATTCAAAAACCAACTTTTTTTAAAAAGGACCTGGTTATTTATAATATTCAATTTACTATAAATACTTTTTTTATTTTCAAAACATGATTAGAAAATTCGGAATAATTATTACTACTTAATTAATCATATAATTGATTGTTATTACTACCTTAAGTGTAACATTTACACGTTTTTCCAATATGTAAGTAATTTCAATCATTATAAAACCCCGTTTTTATTAAATTAGCCATTGGCCCCTAACATATTTGTTTTTTCAAAAAATGTGGTGAAAATAAAGTATTTTCTTATAAATTATATTTATAATGTCATCACAAAATCATTTTGCTATTTTTAAAGAAATATTTAGATTAGTTATAAATCTAGCTCAATTTTGGTAAAAACTTCGTCTAAAGGGCGCTTTATGCATACTCTTTACTCTTTTACAAATTAAAAATTTGCACATGAACTTATTGACATGATTTTATGAACAATTATGTGGTATTTATTTTTTTACTAAATATTTTAATAATAAAA
>JADDOH010005812.1:0-18434 GCA_016648135.1 Agrypnia vestita | reverse complement strand
GAATATAATTAAGTATTAATTTAAGTAAGAATTTTATTATCGATGAAGTGGCAATTTAATTTTCATTATCGATGAACTTAAGAAAAAATGATGGTTTAGTGCAGGTACTAAAGGATAAATTAATGTTTTAAAGAGCTTAATATTAATCCTAGAATAAATAGCGTGATTATTTCCAGTATACATAGTATTTGTCAATTACATATTTAACTTATACCTTTGATATAGATATAAAATAGGCCTACTTGCAGCTACGGCTTTGAAGCCACGTATTTGAAATTGCTTGCACATAGCCCCCTGACCCACGTTAAGCAGCTCGAACAATGTATGTGAAAATTATAAGATGGCCGATAGATTACTGCCTATGTTAAATGTTCAAACAATCATGACCTAATATCAATAGTTATGGAGATATGCAGTATCAAAGATTGCATTTTTTTTTCAATATTTCTGACTTATTTTTTGCAAAAATTTGAACTATCATTACAGTAACTTATATCGATTATGAAAAATTTATTTGTTTCAATAAAACTTAAATAAAACGATAAAAACCTTGTAAAAAAACATTTTTTCCAATTTTCGCAAGGTTTTTATCATTGTATTCGACTTGTATTAAAGCGAATAAATTTTTCATAATCTACATAAGTTACTGTAATGATAGTTCATGACAGTTCAACTTTAAAAAAAATGCAAACTTTGATATTGCACAGCTCCATAAAATGCAGGGGCCCCTTCACTAGTTCTCGCCGAGGGCCCCCAAGAGTGCCAGTGCGCCCCTGTCGCTCTAGCCAAAGCGAGGTCGGCCGATACGTTGGCTAATGTGTAATCGCTGTCCGCCATTTTGCGAGGTTGGACGAGACGTTGGCTCTGCCGAGGTTGGGCCAATGTGTGCAGGGCCCTTATGACAACAGTTCAAAGGCGTGACGTCATTCACTACAATTCGCTCTGACCGGCGTTTCAGTTAAAATGGTGGATTGTACAATTTTGTACTTTTAGTTAATTGAAAATATTTTTAATCTCCAATGTGTACATTAAAACTGGATCATTTTTTTTCATCTTTTAACAATATTTTATTCTCTCAAATCACTTATTCTTTAATTCTTTCATACTATCTTTCATACTTACTTTCATTATGCACATTGTCGGGTGACCGCCAACATAGTTTCGCGTGTTTTTTTTTTGTATCGTTGCGGATAAAATATACTATAGCCTACGTTTTGGTCAAAAAGAAACAAAATGTAAGTGGAAGAATAATTTGATACCTTTTAAAGTAGGTTTAATAATTATTCCCAATATTTTCAGAACAGATAACAATTATTTATAACTTATTTCATATACAGTGTTTTGAGACCAACTGATTATGATAACAATACACGATTGATAATATTATCCGTGAATATTGTAACGAGATGCTAGAAAAAATTACGCACTGCTGTCTCTTGTCACAACACTATCGAAAAAACCAACACCTTCACAAAATACTCTTTACATGCGTGTTACTCTGACTAAAGTGCAAGTTAGCCTAACGACGCATGTAAAAAGTATTTTGTGAGGATATTGGTGTGTAAATAATACTATGGTTGTGGTGCGTAGTGATATTTATATGCTAGTATAGTGGTTGTCCAGATAAAGAGACGGGTCATCTCTTGAAACCGGTAGACAAAAAGTAATTTTTATGGGTTATATAAATAACATTTTGTCATTTATGTCATAAATAATATTTGTAAGATAAATAACATTTTGTCATTTATGTCATATTACTTCCATGTGAAGTATGTAGCTTTTCTTCTAATGGTTTATTCATTGGCCTTAATACCTACTTATCTGTAATGTGGTTAATCCAGGAGATCTTACCGTAATTCGGTAAAGCCACTTCGCCTCCAACCTTTTCAGTGTATTATTTTAATCCCTAGACTTCGTTGCCACAGAGCAGGAAATAAGTGCTCCAGCATTTTATTACTTTTCAATGGTATTCACTCAGAACTTGTTTCGAAAGCAGAAAGAATAAATTGATTAAAAAGATTATTATGGTTTAGAAGACATATTATAAATTAAAACAAGCTACGGGCAGTGATGTGCTCCTAAAATTCTGTCAACCGGCTCGCACCTTGGTAAACACCAACCCTCAATTTTTATACAATTTTTTTTTTCAAATTATAAAAAATATATATGTCATACATTATAAAATTATTTATTTACATTACATAATTCTTACATCACATAAATTCATTCCAAATAATGTTTTCTTTGGTTTAAATAATGTTTTCATTCAAAAATTTATTTTTTAATTCAAAACTCTAACCGTGATGGTTCTTATTCGTGGAATACTATCTAAAATAATCTATATAACGGATGTAATAATGTACGGAAGGAAATAACGGAAAAAAAATCTAAAAGAAAATATTTCTATTTATTCCACAAATAAAGTTGGACAAAACTTCGTTAGCCTCTATCTTTAAAAATATAACAAGTACACTTTTGATAGAAATTGTTGATGCTTGGTCGATGATTATGCCGAGTATAAGTTTCGAATGTTTTTTAAAAAATCTAAGAGAAAATATTTCTATTTAACTCCTCTGCTATGGGTTCGACGATTCCGGTTGCAGAATATCGTGAATGATTCTCATATCTAATCCATTTTTAATTCGTAGCTCAACCTCATGTTCTATGTCAGCAAGTGATCGATTTCTTTTCGCCAAACTATACACCGTATTAAATATTTTAGATGTTGAATCGATAATTTTTGCGTTCATTTTGTCGATGACTGACAATGGTACTATCTCTGATATCTCTGTGAATTTAATAATTTAATAAAAAATACTTGAAACCGTAATTTCAAGTATTTTTGATTTGAAGTATTCTTTCACTATCTTCCTTGGTGTGGCGTGATGGACGAGTTTATTCTTTCCAGATGATGCTCTTTTGAAATATGAAGATCTTTCGTCGTCTTTGTATTTAATGAATTAATTCTCACGCTTTTTATCTTTTACTAGCATACCTATTTACAATAAGAGCTTCTTATTGGAGTGAATTCTAACAATTAGGAAACTTGCCTTCATTTTCAGATTGAGAGATGATATTGCTTTTAACTATACCTACATAGATACTTACATCTCTCGGACAAGTAGCTTTTTATAGTAGCTATTTTATTTGGTGTAGTTCTTTCAAATAAAATTATAATGTATAAATGCAATGTCTTTGCATCAAATATTCCAAAAATTAACACATTGTAATCATTTAAAAAAATATATTATGATTTTTTTCGTACAGAATAAAAGCCAATGGGTTTCAAAACCATTAACATTATGCCTGACCGTGACCAAATTTACGTCATAATTATTTTTATTGGGTAGAATGACTGATGAATATGTATACATACCGTTTTATAAATTCGGTTCTTGTTGTATAATTAATAAAAAAACGATTTTGTGGTTGAATTTTTCTTCTTTGTATATCTAATTTTACAAGTTGAAAGATTTAGATTTTAACGGTCTTTTTATTTTTTTCTTTCTATATTTCAAGCGGATTATTAATACAACATGTTTATAAAATATGATACAATATGATGCACTACACTTAAACTAGCAGCTAACAAAAAGATGACGCCTAATTCACCCCGAAAGGAGTGCCTTGTCATGTCCAAACTACCCCAGAGCATGTCGATATAAAATTATATCATTCAGAAATTGATTTCAGGGGGTTACTTGACCATATTTTATGAATTATTGATTCCGTCTTACCATGTCTCCACAAATAATTTCAATCGGATGACGACGATAGACGACTCCAGAGGTCAAAATGTAAACGTACTTGTATGCTCCTCTTCTATAAAATAATATTTATAAAATAACTTCTTTAAGATAACTCTCAATCTTGACTTTGATGGCACTTATACCTACAAACATATTTAATGAGCTTATCAATGAAAGTTTTCTAAAGCACCGAATGAAATATATGAGATATTTCAATTATTACAAAAACACTAATTTGAAGTTAAAACCACACTACTAACAATCGAATATTCTACCGACCATCAATTTTTCCGAGAGGAAAGCTTATTTTTTAGACTTTCAAGAGTGGAAAAATGCGGTTTTTTGCAGTGTGGTCAGAGTAAAAATATTTCGATGGATTTATTCAGATTGTGACTGGTAGAATTTTTTCCCATTGAATATATTTTTCCAGTAAGAGGGCATTCATACAATAAATATGACCGCAAATTCAGAATGCATGGAAAAATATTAAAAAATCTTGAAAACTGGGAATCTATTCAATAGTAAGTACTTTTCGTTCTGGAAAATTGGCGCATAAATCTCATTCTTTATGAAGTCTAGCTTGTATTCCTTTGTTGGATAACATTTCATTTCTATCATAAGCAAAGCACTATAGTATTCAAGCCAATTTGAGAATAATAAGCAGGACATTGTTATTTTTTTAATGAAAACTCTTTGTTTAGCTAAGCTGCATTTTCTTGAACACAGTTTTGAGATAACTTTTTCTTTAATTTATATAATTGATTTATATAATTTATATAATCTACAATTGAGTTATATAATTTTGTTTTCTTATAATTTTTAATGCTGCAAGGGTAATTAAATAAATTATTATTAACTTCTTCTTCAAATATAGCAAATTTATTTTGTGGTGACATAATTATAATTGATATAAATTAAAATAATTATTAATATAATTAACAAGACGACGCTTTGGATATAATTTTTTTTTGGGAATTAAAAGTGAAGTATCAACGTGTTTCAGGGCCATATGCATACAACATGTACATAGTATATGTTATATCTTGATAAAGTTACCACTGGCCCAGAGTATATTGATAATTAAAAAAATTGGTGCAAAATTACTTATTACACAATATTTAAAATAATTAAAGAAAATCTGAAAGCTCCAAGTAGCACAGTTAATCAGTTCTAATATCAAAGTAAAAGATTATTCGTTTCATGAATAGATACTTCCTTTCAAAAAATGTTGGCGTAAATGACTCTTGATTCGTTTGAAAAAAAAGTAACATCTAGAATGTGATATTTTAATTTTATTTGTTAGTCAAATGTCAAATTACCAAACGATTACAATCATATTTAATTCTAAATATGCGTAAATTTAACGTACTCTTTCAGGCCATTTATAAATGTGTGACTAACACACAAAATGCAAGAATAAATTTAATATTAATAATAAAATAATACCATTTTTTTAATTGCAATAGAGCAGGACAGGACATAAGTGTCAAAGTAAGAATAATAAGAATCAACTGTTCATCATTGAATTAACTGTCGATTCGATAGTAAATCATAAACAAGTCAATAATTTTGTAAACCCAGAGAAAATAATTATATACAACAGAAGAAATATCCGTATCATGATTGTAGACGAATTGGAGGGATCTCAGATGAAAATGATTTTGATCTAATCTAATCTGATCTTAAAACGTGATCCCTTGGAACTTAAACAAGTACAAAGAGTTTTCTTGTTAATTACGAGTATATTGTATAAATAATAATGTTACCACAAATAAATAAAAGAGAAAATGGTTTATTTTGTGTATTATTTTTTAAAAAATCGGATTATTATCACTCAATACATCACAAAATCACAGCCTTGAAAAAATCACATAGATGTAGGGTATAAAAGTAGAGGCAGCAATATTTAAAAAAATCAAGTGTCAAAAAATCAGTCATCGAAGATTATTTATTTAGAATGTAATGAATTCGATTTTTTATATACCAATGGAATGGAATCAGGAATCCTGGTCTGGTCCATGTCTACATAATGTATTTAATTCTTTTTTAGATCTCTTACTATGTGTTGCTCTAATATGGTGCCATATTAAAATGAAAAATAATTATTTTAACGTATCTGGAATGTTAAACATGTAATAAAAAAATTTTTAATAAGGGCGTTAGGTGTAGGCTTCTCAACTGTCCTAATCATTATAAAGCATGTGAAGAATTTGTGTGAGACTTTGTATTTTATAATTATTAAATTCTTTTTACATAACTTTTTTTTTAATTGCATAACAGATTGATCCATTTACTATGCAAGTTATAACTTGGAGTGAGTACCTATATAGAGACGATCCTCTGCTTGATGTTTTCAATGCTATCATTAAACACATCGACATGATATTGCTCAGTTAATTTAGGAGTTGCTCACTACGTGTTATGGTGTGTTATTTATTACATCCATTTTTGGACATGAAATAGCGCGTGACCTCGATTTCGCTAATAATTGTTTGGTACAATTTGGTTGTTGGTATACATTAATAAATTCAATTTATAATAATCTATATTATAATACTATTATATTATAAATAATAAAAAATAAAATTATTAAATGTATACAGAATATTATTTGTATTAACTATCACAGAATTGTGTTCCAAATAATCGTAAATAAAATGCTGTGTATGTATATGCTTGGAGCGTGCAGTCAGTAACTTGAAATATGAGTAATATGTAAACATATATTTAGGAAAAAGAGTGAAATAAATAATTAATATGACAAAATAATACGGTATATTTGAATTTGAATTTTGTAGAAATCCTGATAATATACAGCTTATTTCAAATTAACGACTGCACGCCGCTACATACTGTATATAATCCGAGTTCACCTGTTTTGAAAGATGTACATAAAGTGATACAAATATTATAATGTTTAATATGTTCATAAAATTTTTTCATGAACTCTAATTGGATTTTTTTTAATTTGTAATCACTCATGCATAAAAATGCAAAATGAAATGAAATTGCGAAGAATGCTTTGTGTTTTTTTAACCTTTTTTTCCTGGTCGGGTAGCGTTTCGTAACGTCATCTGTACTGTTTACCGCGCACTGTGAAGTCATGCTGCGGCTATCTGGTCGGTAATACAGGGAGCGAGGAAGAGTTTACCTTAGGTTGTTTACGTAAATAATTAATACTACTACTATGTCGGAAAACTTGTAAAAGGATATTAATAAAATCTAATATATCTATCGTGATGTAATACGAGTACCTACAAAGATTGTTGTAGAAAAAATATTCATTATTATTTTCAACATTATTAATTAAATCTAGTGTATTCATCACGATGCAATATTAGTCCGAAGATTGTTGTTGAAAAATTATTCATTATTATCATTATCATCACTTATATCGTTAACATCGTTAATAAAATCTAATTTATTTATCGTGATATAATACGAGTACAAAGATTGTCGTAGAAAAATTATTCATTATTATCATTGTCATCACTTATATCGTTAACATCATTAATAAAAAATCTATATATAAATATATATATATATATATATATATATATATATATCAATGATCGGATAATCGAGTACAAGATTGTTGTAGAAAATTATTCATTATTATATTATCATCATTAATGTCGGTAACATCATAATAAATCGAATATATATATATATATATATAACTATAATAATATCTATATATATATATAATATATATAATATTATATATTATGTACATACATAAAAAGATTGTTGTAGAAAAATTATTTACAGTGTATGTAATTTAAAACAATGTAGTAGTACCTACTGACGTCGAATTTCGATCAGTTTTTTATTATTTTATTTTACGGCCGAAATGAGTCGGTAAGATCGTAACTGAAATTTGTTTCTATGAATAAATTAGAACTACGTTCCAGATTTTTGAATTTCATTATTTGGGTCGTATCCGGTACTTTTATAATTCTCAATCTTTCGTACAATTTATTACATTTTGGACCTCTAGCCGGCGTTGCGCGAGAATAGCACCCTCTATTTCGCGTTTATCACTCGACGTTTTCTTTTCACGAGAAGACTTGCTAATGTATTATTCTTCACTTTCATTGTGTGCACTTTATTTTCGCACCACTTGCGTTATAATTATTACTTTCTCTGGATCTCACAACATCAGAAATTATATAATTTTTAAAATTACGTTTTTGGTCAATTTTAAGATATATACATCACATTTTTACATGTATATTTTTATTTTTATCATTTTTTCATAGTTGGTTTCTTTTTCTTGTAGCCGTGGTTCATGATTGTTGTAGCCGGGCCTCGTGATCGAGGATCGTGATAGTTGTTGTTGCTGCGCCTCTCATGAGCTTTGTGATGGGAAAATAGCACTATTCTATAGACGCACTCTCTCCCACATCTTCACGTTGAAAGCGGTCAGGTTGCGCTGACGTTGACGCATGGTTACGGCTCGCTGCTCATTTTTCAATCGTCTGGCCACCACAACACCATCAGCCCGAGAGTAAACTCCTTTAGCTCACACAATCTTGGGTCAGCTGTTCCCGATTTAGTTTCCCAAGGCGAAGCTGTGCAAATGACTTTGTTTAGAGTGAGAAAGATGTTGTACGCCATGCCGAGGCGAGACGATCGGTGTGCAGCGGTGTGTTGAATGCCATTTAGGGTAGGAATTATGGTAAATATAAGTGGAATGCCACCAAATGCAATTTTGGCACATGAAAAGTCTATGGGAAGGATAGGATTTATCAAAGGACACAAGAGAACCAAATATTTATATTTAAGTACGGATAACATAATGCTGGAATTATTAATAATGGACATAATACAAACGCCATTTATTACAGTTGAAACTCTCCTCTCTAACGCGATTAATACTTGATCGGGGAAAGTTAATGTTCATCAAAGCATTGTTAAAAAGTAAAAATAAAGAAACTTTGGTAAACTTGTAAGTATTTAAATAAGATAAATTATAGAAGTCTTTCAGGGATGAAACTTTTTATACGAAAAGTGTATGGAAGTCTTTTATACGATGTACCATGGCTTACTACCAGTATGAGTTTGTAGTCTGAGGCTTGGATCGATATTTTTCGATATTCTCATCGAAAGATATCGATCATGTCGGAAGCCGCAGACAGCACAGCCCTATACCTTTTTTTGGGAGAGTATTCTGGAAGCATTCGCAAATATCTATAAATAGAGGGAGAGACGCGATTTTTAACACTCTCCTCGTAGACCTCGTTCATCCAGTGTTTTATAACTAGTCTTAAGTTTTTATTAAAAAGTATTGTTAAAAATCTGTATATTCGTAATTAAATAAATCTTGTAAGTATATTCCAAATTCTTCTTTTTATTCTCTGCTTCCCGAATTATATATATATATATTCCAATATTTAGATACCCCAGTATTTAAATATTGGTGGTGACCCCTTAAATAAAATAAAGCCCATAAAAAACAAAAAATAAAAGAGAAACAATATTCTCCCCCCACCCACAAGTTGTACTAAGTGATCATTCTACGCAATTCACCTTCTCCTACCTGGATTAAATGGAAACATTGTTACTAATTTTTTTCAACTAAATCTCTTATCCGTGTAACGTCGGGAACAGACCGCTAGTATTTTATAAAATTCTTAAAGTTATAGTGTACTTATAAATTTGATTATTGAATGAACTGATATTTACTCCCTTTCTTTTAAGTCGTAGCGTCTGCTTGTCGCTTGTCTGCCGAAAAAAATTTGAATCGATTTTAACTTTTTTAACTAACTTTTTCCGTGATCCAATCGAGCTGAAACTTTGCAGGAAGACTCGTGGCGGCGTTAAAAATGATTTTACAAATTTTCGTTTAAAATGTTTTAATAATTAAAGTATCTATAATTTTGGATTTTTCGAAATTTTAATGATTTTTTCGAATTGGAATCAATACAAATGAGTAATAAGCCCGACTCGTGCGGTAGGCGCGAAACTTGTTTCAATCAAATTGGAAACAATACAAATGAGAAAGAGAGTATGATAAAAACTTGTTTTTTATGGTTTAGGTTTTTATAACACTGAAAGATTTTATTTTTAAAGATAATTTTAATTAAACTTTGTACTACATGCACAATATTTTAGTTTTTTATTACTAATATAGATATAAACTATTCCTGGTAATGAAAGGGACTACTCCTCTCGAAACTATAGTAGTAACTATAATATTGTGTAGTAAAAAGTAATAAAAATTATGGGAACTGATATGACTTAAATTTTTGTCAGAAAGTATAAGAACTAAACAATTTATAAATAATTAGCCTCTGTTAGGGCTCTGAATTTCAAATTATCCAGTATTTAATGACGATTTATTCATTTCCGTACTAACACTGGAATAACACTCAATAATAAATCACAATTACAATGCGATGAGTGAACAATTTTACACAAGTTCTTCATTCTACAACGCCACAACTACATATATTCATTAATGCTTTTATATGTTTTTCTCCGAAAAAATACAACACAGCACTAATTGGAAGTCGTTCACTAATAGAAAAATATTTTTTTGAATATGTTCAATAATGTTAGGAACCTATTTACTGGATTTTATCCTCAGAGGGATCATCATTAATTACGATAAACTATAGATGTCTTCGTGATATAAAAATGATGCATGCGTACTACAAATGATAACTTATGGACTGGAGACATCAACCCTTACAGTAAAAAGTGTCAATAAATTAAAATGCACACAACGATTCATGGAACGGCAGATGCTTGGTGAAGTCTCCGATTAATCAACGTTGCCGATGTCATGACAGGATGTCACTAGATGGGCGCCACGGATAGTGAAGTGGAGGCCCTGGACAAATAAACGGAGTATGGGAAGGCCACCAAAGAGATGGACCTACGACATTATATCGATAGCTGGTGGCGCCTGTATGCGGAGAGTTCAAGACGGAGACAAGTGGAATAAATTGGAAGAGGCTTTTGTCTAGCAGTGGAGAGAAGTAGGTTGAAGAAGAAGAAAAAGATAGATTTCTCACAAAAACAAAGATTTTTATGGTAAAGTAGGTATGGTAGTCTTTTTGGATGTTTATAGGGTTTACGATCTATCATATATCTGGCTTGCATGTATATACATAAGACACAGTTTATTGAATTTGGTTATAGATTTTTTTGAAACTCGGCTGATGACAAGCAATAACGTCAAATTGATATTTTTGATAGTAGTTAACTTATATTTAAAATCTAGGAACGAGCATAGAGAATATATTTACGTTCGAATGAATAAAATAATGCGCTTAGATATATTTTGATACTCAACGACTCATGTTAAATAATTGTGCGTTGATTTTTTTATCTAAAAAATATATTTAATCTTAACAAAATACATGAGATAATAATCATACCATGTCGGTCTTTATGGAAGAATCTGTGCTGAGACATTTATGCGTGTGCACAATAATCTGGAAAATGAAGATGAAAAGAAGAAAAAAAGAAGAAAGAAATAAGGAAGAAAGAAGAAAGAAAGAAGAAAGAGTAAAGAAAGAGAGAGGAAAGAAGGAAGAAATATAGAAGAAAAATTGTCGAAATCCATTTTGATTAAGATCACACCGGCTTAAATTTCTGTTGTTGGCTCAAATTTATAAATTGTGTCATATCGTTAATAACCTGTTGTTTGGGAAAATTTACATCTAGGTCTGGCAGTAGCCGGGACCAACAGGTTGGAAGGGCAACCTACACATATACAGTATACAGTGTGTATATTGTACTACTCTATAATTTATATCATTTTTATATTTGATTTTGCAAAATATATAGGTATATTTTATTAAAAATGACAGAAATTTTTATAAGTTCTTGAAAAAATTATTGGAGCTTGAGTTAATGAAAAGCAAGGCAAAGCGATATTCAGATGTGCTTGGTCGGGAGACTAGTCGGAAATGAAGCATTTTCTATTCATATTGTCTATTTTATAAATTTTTTCAATTAATTTTACTTCAGACAGAAAAGCATAACCGAGGATGACTTCACATTAATAGAACTTGATTGCTTTTTTTATCGTCATTGTTTTTGTTTTTTACAATAATTTAAAATACGTGACGACAGTGATATTTATTTTTCAATGAAAGGTCAGACAACCAGATCGAAACAATAAAGCAAATTTACAGGAGAGCTGTTTGAAATTCGGCTTTGCATGCAAAATGAGCACATTTTAGTCAGCTTATTGTTTTGATCATTGAATTGTTTTTTCAAATTTGTATTGTGGATAAAAATCTTTTGTATGTCAAAATGTAACATAAAAAGTAAAAAATGTAATTTGGGTAGCTGTTCGTTGGGTAAGTTGATATCATCAATAACTTTTTTAGATCAATATAATGGACAGTTACATCTAGTCTAAAAACTCTTTAAAGGTCTCTCTGTTGTTTTAAGTTTTTTGCGCACCATAGATTTCATCAAAATTTGGTAAGTGTATGAACAAGTGATACACTGCAATGGTTTCCGCCGAGTACATCAGAGATTCCCAACCTATTCTCATTGGAAACTAAAATATTCTACACAATTATTCTAAATACGCATCTTAATATTAAATTTTTCGCAAACAAATAAAATCCTTATAATTTATACAACATTCAATTCTATCAATTATGGTTATTAAATAAAACACATGTACAAAATTTAATACATCTATCAACTTCTGGTGCAACGTTTTTAACTCGTACCGTAAGGATATTACTGTAGACCCGTGGATTAGCTATCTGTTAGACTTTTAGTAATTAAGAAGGATTCCGAATAATCACTTACTTTTATTGCGTCGTGCTTTAAATTATACATGCAGAGAACAATGACTTTATAAAGGCGGATAAAAAGTAAATTGAAAAGTTCTAGTAGTGACACTACACTATAAACTGGACGTAGTTAAGCAAAACGGATTCAATCCACACAAAAACATTTTAAAGATATTGACGTTTGAAGTTTATAAGATATTTCTTCATTGGTAGGTATTCGTTTTAAAATTTATTAAAAATATTAACTTTTGTGTAGAATATAAAAATAATTTTATTATGAATAGTAGGTATAATAAGATGTATTTTCCCATAAATTTGTAAATTTATTCGGTAGTTTATGATGAAAAAAAATCTAATCTGTTCTAAGCAACGATATAATAAAATGTAGATAAATGTATTTATAGTTTATTATACCGTTGCAATGGAATGGCAATGGCAAATCTTGGCAACTCAAAATTAAGGTAATTGCCTTAGTTGCATTCGTTATCGAACGGACCTTCTTTGTGATCGGGCGCGACGTTACGCCGAAAAAAGTCCCGGGGAAAAGGGAACAGAGTATCGTACACTATTGTAAGAATGGGTATGTTATTTTAGTCACCGTGACTTCAAATTCCCTGATTTTTCTGTCTACACGCAGAGCGTTTGTGAAATAAGTCTTGTCTCTTTCGATGCAATATTTGCTACATATGAAAGCGGGCTAGCATGGGAATAACGTGTCTATATTATAAAACATCAATGTTTCTAAGAGTATTAATAATTACCAACATTTTTTTTTTATCTTGATCATTTTAACAGACCGATAGTATCGTATTTAGGATCAGTTTGAGTCATTTTTGACCATGTTTTGGATTGGATCCATTTCGCGCAACTACGTCCAACTTTCGTAATAATATCAAGCGATCTATTGAATGAGATTGATAACGTTTTTATCCATCTATTTGTAAAACAAAATAATTGTTGAAGATAATCTCAAGTTTTCACGGTTATTCAAGTTATTTGTATTTTCTAGTCTTATGAATTATTTCGCCGTGTCTGTAACAACTTTACGGCTGACGTTTTGTAACCCATTACAAATTAATTAATATCTATAAACAAATATTTTGATATGTAATAAATTTTATTTTTCGATGTGTAAAGAGGTAAGGATATGTCTCAAACGATGACCAGAAGCTCTAATAAGTATATTGATGAAATTAATTTATAACAGTCCATGTTATTATGCAATTTATTTTATTGACACCATGTGATATGAATTTTTGTTTCACATTTTCTGTTCTTCGGCATTGCAATGCACTTCAAAATCAATAACAGCCAAAGACACATTAAATATCTAAATAACAATTTCGTTATCTGTCTGCGCCGTAACTCCGTAACTTCCTGGAATTTACGACTGAACCGAAAGTCTTGAACCCCCGGATGCTCTGTCGGCGACTAATGTGGCCTGTCAAAAATATACAATAGATATATATTACACATTGTAAGAGCAGAGCTTAGCTAAGACGCGAACCATTAATTTACGCCTCCTACGTTCGAAGTTTAACAGTTGCTTTATATTGTTAATATAAATAAACAATACTTAAATAATGTTTCGTGATTTTTCACTGGTGTACGGCTTGTGTATTAATTACATGAGATGGAAATTTTCAAATACGAAACAAAGCGTTGAGTAAATTTATAAAAATTTTACGTGGATTTAAAATGAATACCACCTGCCAGCGCGGAATCCGAGCAGATTTTATTGCGATGTGGTAAAATAGCAAATAAAATAAGATCATCACAAAATGATGAAAAATTAGAAACTTTTTGAGGTTGAATTTTAAATTTTAAGTCTCAGAATATTTAATGAGTGTTTATAATTGTACTTTGTATGTTTTTTGCCTTTGTGTCATTTCAAATATAAAAGAAACTACACAAATTTATGTATATATTATAGTTTTTTTATTATTTTTTCTAATTGCCAGCAACGTGTTCCCGGTTCTGAAAATATCTCCTAGATTAAAAGCCCGGGGCTTTTTTTTTCTTGCAAGTATCGGTGAAATATTTACTTATATGAAATAAATATACACAAGAATCTTGTCGTCTATAAAAAAAGCACACTAACTTTTCTCCAGCGCAAGAATTGTATTGAAATCTCACTGTCCTGAGATCTGTGTCCACTAAGTCCCTGAGACATCTCTCGTCGATTCTGCAACACCCTGTATGTAATTTATTTCTTACACGGTACAAGGCACCTTTTTTACAGAGATTTTTCAAATGTATAATAACAAGAAAAGTAAGAAAGAGAAAATAAGTCAAAATTATAATAAATATTTTCAAACAAAAAATAGAAAAAAGATTAAATGACATCAGCAAATCAGTCCTATTTTCACAGCACAAGCGTTTAGCTTACTTAGAAGCTTACCTTACAAAAAAGAAGGAATATTGATGCGATATGTTGTATTTCATGTTCGAATTCCCATTTAAAAAATAATAATTATAAAAAATAGTAAAAATGTCACAAATTTACATCATTTCATAACAACTCAAGGTTTAAAGACAAAAAAAAATAATACGAACACTTACAAAATTTGAAGGGTATAAAAGCAAAAAAAATGCTTTGCTCATCTCAAAAAAATATCGAATGGAGTCATCGACGATTACTAATTCAGAATGTACTGAATTTGAGATTTTATATTAAATATGGCCTACAAATTTATAAGAATCATGATTTTGAAAGGATAGATATATAAAATCTAGAATTCCGTACATTCTTAATTATTAATCCTAGGTGACTGCATTCAAAATATTTTAATTTTTTGGATATTGCTACCTTTGCTTTTACACCCTTCAATTACAGACTATTGAAATTACCCGACAGAGATTTCTTAAAACTGTTTAACTGTAACTGGTTGCGGATATTTTATACGAACCGTATATTTTTCCGAGAAACGATTCTCGGCGTTTCGTTGAATTCTAATTCAACTAAATCATCAGGAGGACGACCTTTACCCGCGGAGGTAGAGGGCGGACTGATCACTGCTTTCGAGGGCGTAAATTATATGCACTTTGTTGTGGAGTGTTCACTTCTTCTACAATAAAGGTCGCCACTGTGCAATACGTAAAGCTTGCCCAACATAACTTGGCGTGCGGCAGGATTGGAACTAAAACCCGCCCCGCCCGCACCCGGCAGCAACCCCTCGCCATGTACTTCAGTACAATTTTGTATTTGCATGGGAGCTGTGACATCTTGATTACCAATATACACTGAATTATTATGTCCAAAACAGTCAGGGGTGGTGCAAGAACAATTGCCAATGAAGTATAAAAGTTTTACGAAGCTGAAAAAGCAAATAATGGACAGATATTATCGTCTGATAGTGTGACAGTTAGAGCGGCCGCCGCGGAGCGCGCTGTTACCCGACCTAATTTATATTGACACTGGTCACCTGACATTCAGTACATTATGTATTGTGTAATAAATTTACAATCTGGCAACTTCTGTTTCGCGACAGTGGCGACCTCGGCGGACTTTACTGCGATGTCTTTCAAGGGTCGAATCAATGTCGTAAGAACAGGTCGCCAAATACTCTATAGTTTGTAACTGTCATCTCTATTGAAATTGGGATGTTTTGTATATTTTAATGGACTCCCTCACTAATCTGGGTATAAGTTACGGTTCTGTTGATAAGATTAATGTCTGTATAAAATATCCGCAACCAGTTACAGTTAAATATGTGACTTGTTGCGATAATCCGGCCCTGGCAGGACGCGAGCGACAGTTTGGCGATCGCCGGCGTGAGTGAATGCGGTGCGACAGCCGCCGCGCAGGCGCCGGGCTCCCGTCCGCAATGCGCCCAGGCGGCGTCACTCGGCCCTTCCCGTTCTCCCCTCGCGGGTCCCGAGCACGTACCTACCACGTGCGCCGCGGGACACGCGAGGACATACCTAGCGCCGCCTCACTTTCCTCAAATCGGTTAATTGACCGCGTGACAGCTTATCGTCCAGGGTGTGATGTTTCAAATATTTATAAAATAAATCTAACCTAATATTTTTAAATATTTTATTTTTTCTCGTGCCAACATTCCGTGTAAAAGAACATTGAGCAATTTAATATTGTCGTACATAATTTAAATAAATTATAGTTTCACGAAGATGGAACTATTTATATGAAAAACATGTATGGAGACTTAATGCGATAATGTTTTTTGTCATCTAAAATATAAAGGGGGAAGAGGGAATGTTGAGAAAGATATAGAGAGGAGAGGGACTGCCGGGAATAAGGTGAACGTTGCTTTGAATGCAATAATTTCTAATAGAAATATGTCTACCGAGGCAAAACTAGCGGTACATAATGGAGTTCTGGTACCGACACTAATGTATGAAAGTGAAGCCTGGAGCTGGCAGAAGAGGAACGAAAGTAGATTGAATGCAGTGGAGATGAGGTCCCTTAGACGTATGTATGATAAATCCAGTATGATAGAGTAAAGAATGAAGATATTAGGAATGAATGTAAAGCTGATCGTAGCATAATACATAGAATAAAAATAGGGTCGCTCAGGTGATTTGGGCATGTTGAGCGAATGAATGTGGAAAGAATGGTATGAAAGATATATGATGCAAGTGTTGACGGCGCCAGAAAGAGAGGGCGACCACGGAAGACGTGGCATAATCAGATTAATCAGATACTAGAAGATGGTCCTGTTAGAAGCCTGAATAACTGTCGAGCTTGCATGCGAAGATGTATGAATGTAGACGAAGCGAAAGTTGTATGTCAGGACAGAAGAGTATGGCGCTCTATCCTCTCTGCCTACTCCCAGGGGGAAACGGCGTGATGATAAGTTATTTAGTTAAAATATCAGGTGTCAACATAAGTAGTGTGCGTTTATTCAAATTTTAAAATTTAGCGGCCCTTGTAGCTGTCGGCTTCTGAGAGACACTCTCATACCGAGGGTTTCGGGTTCGATTTCCAATGAGGTCACAATAAATCTGTGTGATTTATTCGAGCTTGGGTGTTTGTAGTGTTTCGCTTCAGTGATTGGGCCGCATGGCCTGTCAAGCGTTAAAAAAATAGATAATAATAAAAAATGCACTCCAAATGTTAAACAAAGCGGTAAAGGTCATAAGTCCACCAAGATACTGTATGTGTTTGCTTTTACTTTATTACTAGCTGTGCCCGCGCGGCTTCGCACGCGTAGATTTTTAGTACACTATTTGGATCGTCATAGAACTTTCGCGAGCCTTCTAGAACATTCTCCTTCCAGAACTTTCAAAGAAATTTATTGAATGTACAGATACCTTCTAGATACACCGACACATTCCGCCACCCAGTTTAGAACCTTATAGAACTTTCGGGAATTTTCTAGAACCTTCTCCTTCCAGAACTTTCTAGAGCAGGTTTTTCCGGAACCTCCTAGACTCAGTCGGCGCGCCTATTTCGAAACAATCTGAAGCATTTGCGGCCTTCCTATAACAAAACAATGTGCTAGAAAGCACATTTTCGTCACCCACTCCCACCCACGCAGAGCCACCCCCACCAAACTCGCATATTCTCGATGTGTCACCAAGGGCTATCCACCACCATCACCACTGGTGGGTGGTTGTGGCTGGTTGTGGAGAAAACTTGGCGGATGGGGAAACACGGGTTTCTTTATATTTATATATATAGATATATATATATATATATATATAATATCTATATATTATATCTATATATATAATATACTATATATATATATATATATTGATTACGTGAAAGAGAATAAATACTTTATTACATATATGTAATACTCCTATATGTATTGCTAGCAGGGTCTAAAAATATTCGAAATCACTACAGTGCAGAAATATATGTTTATCTCATCCATACCGGTATCACTTCGAGTCTTGTGCGCATGTCCGAGAATTAGCGCCAATTTATATCCAATCAGCGCCGCCACAT
>JADDOH010005811.1:0-56205 GCA_016648135.1 Agrypnia vestita | reverse complement strand
AATCGTATGTTTTGAGGGTTTCTATCTTTCTTATCTACCTTTTAACAACCATCAATTATAAAATATTCTGGGAGAATATTGTGAAACCATAAAACTTGTTCAATAAATAACTGTATTTCTTACTTCATTTACCTTCGATCATCATCACAAAACATTCCAAATCTCAACAGATTAATAATTAAAGCCAAGCCATCGCCACTCTAAAACTTTCGGTAAAGACCTTATTACAGGAATACGCAGATTAAAAATATATATATATATTAAACGCTTTTTAAGTTGTAAGATTTATAACTTCCTTCGGATGTTTTGTCAACCCTTGAATACTAAGTTAATGCACTACTGTCCTAGATATAAGATCTCCTTGGAAATGAAGTTATGATGGATGAAGACAGCTGCATGCCGGGGCGTTGTAGGATCAAATCATTGATCTCTGAATCTGTTGATCGTTGCATCAATTCAACGGTTCAGCTACGCGTAAAATTAAACACTAGTTTAGTTGTTTGTAGGTTTGAATTGCCTTAAGATTGATAGTACCTGGTCAGAAAAAAGATTAAAAACAATTCTATTATGTTGGTCGACAACTCTATTCTAGAACATTATTTACATATCAAATGAAAATAATGTTCTAGAATAATCAAAATTTCATGAAAATACAATATTTTTTAAATAAATAAATAAATGAAACACAATAGCATTATTATTAGTTAACGTTGATACTTTATATTACAACACAATTATTATTTTTTCACTAAATTTCACTTTTACTACTGCAGCTGTTTTTATATTGCACCCTAGCTACAATTTGTAAACTGTAACTGTTGCTTGAAAGTAATAACTTCCCTATATTCGCTAATCACACAGTTGAAAAATCTCCCATCGGTTCTGTTTAATTAAAGGACTTATAACGAATAACTCAATAATCGCAGAAAAATCAGCAAAAAACAATGTACAATGACGTCACCTGAATACTTCATCCCTTCTTTCCATATATTAAATAATTTACGAAAACATCGCATCTAGAATCTCGAAGAATTCGGAAAAAACTTTTTTTTTTTAAATAATTTACAAAGCTTACACTAAAATATATTTCTAGATTCCTTACTAACCGTATCAGGTTATGTGTGGGGTTGTCTTAAGTATTATTTAAGTTATACAAATAATAACATGAAATTCATAAAATTTACAAATATAGATGTTAAAGAGGAAAAAATTAAAAGAGGCATACCTACCTATACAAGTTTAAATATACATTAAACAACAATATAAAAAACAAAAATTATACATTTACTTATTTACCTGCGTTTACCTAAATTAATTTTGAATAGAAAATATTCTCTTCAGTTTTAAAAATGTTAACGGTTCAGGAGATATCTCCCGTAACACGTTACTATCACTAAAATATATAAAATTTTAAAAATTCATATTTTTTTGTAAGTCAAATAAAATCACAAAAAATTACCAAAAAATATTTTTCATATTTATACAGTTTTCATTTTATTTGACTCGTATCAAAGCGAACGAATTTTCAATATTCAATGTAATTAGCTTGAATGTGGGTTATAAAAGCAAAGGCAGAAATATAAAAAAAAAATTAATACTGTCAGCGAGGATTATTAACTTATAACGTACTGAATTCAAAATTTTATAGGAAACACGAGCCTATAAATTTATGGAAAACATGATTTTGAAAGAACGAATACATAAAATTTAGAATTCAGTACATTTTCAATTAGTAATCCTTGGTGACTGCAATCAAAGCATTTTTTTCATTTTTTGTATATTGCTGACTTTGCTTTTATACCTGACATATGATTCCCTAACGTTTTACAGAAGAAAGGTGAGAAATATTGAAAAAAAATCTAAATTTTAATGTCGCTTATCTCCTTAACCACCGACTTTTCAACCTAAGTGTAAAGACCAGAATATTCCTCATTCAATTTTCTATTCCAAATTGTATGAGGAAGATTCCCTTGAAGTTTTTGCTACTAGCTACGAGACAGCTTGTATGGTGAGCAACACGCTGAACGCTATTGACTAATATTTTTCTCGAGACAAATTGTCCCCTGTTAAGGGTGCGGTAAGGAATGTCGCGTAATGAATAACGATGTAAGAATCCAGAGAAATTACTCACAATTCGTGTCGCGGTAGTTTCATATGGTGGCGCTGGCATTAATACACTCCGCCCCGCATGATGAATCGGTGGTCTGACCCCAAACCGTGGCCACCGGTGACCTTTACAATTCACACCACATTTACACGGGGTCATGCAGCTCCAACCCCTTAACAATTCACTTAACAACCCTCTCATTTAAAGTTTCACCGCAGCATCATTTATATTGTTTTATTTGATTACTCTGCCTCCGTAAATCAACGACATATTTGGGCGCATTCTGTAAATAAAACGATTGATATTTGGTTTTATTTAATTATGTTAACTAATATAAATTTAAACAAAAAATTGTCAAATGTTAATATTTCTATCATTTTCTCGAAAATATTGGCTTTAATTAATTTGGATAAATTGTAGAAGTCTCACAGAAACGAAGCTATTTATATATGAGAAACGCCGATAGAACGTGGCCCAGGGCTTACAACCTGTATGAGCCGGCTTAAGTGATCACTCTACACGTTGCAACGTTGAAATGTGTAGTCCGCCCTCTACCTCCGCCGGTAAAGGTCGTCCTTCTGATGACGTTGAATAAGAATTCAATGAAACGTCGAGAATCGTTTCTCGGAAAAACATACGGTTTGTATAAAATATTCGCAACCAGTTACAGTTAAATATGTCTATCGACCGTAAAAAAATCTTAACTCTTCAATATTTTTATTTTATTTGTAAAAGAATCTGGTTTGTTTCTTGGTGTTGTTGTATTAAAATAAATGATTATTTTTAAATATTATTTTAATGTGACTGTTTCATTTGTAACATAAATAAATAAATATATTGTTTGTGTACGTACGTTAATTCACGAAAACATTTTTTTCATATTTTCTTATTCATAAACATTAAATTAACTTTAATAATAATAAAAAACTTCGTATTTACCACTATTTATTAAATAATCAATAAGTTCCGGGTCCAATGGTCCCTTCATCAGGATACAAACGTATACATAAAATTCAAACTCAATTATATTAACAGGAACAAAAGTATAAAGAATTCTTGTGATTAATATAAAGTAGTTGTTACCCGTCAAAAATGACTAATGGTACTTTTACAAAAAAAAATTCGAACAAAAAAATTACTATAAAACAGTTGCGGACGGATGCACAGATAGAAAACAAAAATTTTATAATTGGGGTAATGTTCAAAAGTCATTTTGCAGTTATGATTAAATGATTAATTTAAGAATTTATTAAATTCTTAAATTAATCATTTGAATGAGACTATTTTTGCATGTGTTGGATTTACTACCCTCTCTTAGTATCTTTTCAGCTTCGAAATAAGCTCTCAGAAACAGTTACTCAGATAACAGCCTACTCTCGGAGAAATAAAATCACTATTATAGATTTGCGACTGAAACATTTTTAACTACATTAATTTCTAAAGAAATAGCATTATTTGTATATTTTTAAATGTTGAAAAAAAGCCGAACTATCGGCATTCAATTAAATTAATTTATAAAGAAACGAATAACGGAATACGAAAAATAGTGAGAAAAATTATAAATGTAGCACAATATACATAGAATTTCTTTAGATTTCCAAGAAAATTCTTGGTTATTATTGTTCCTCCTATTGCACTACACATATTTTGCTATTCACTGTTAGAATCAATCTTTGCTAAATATGTATTTTATTATAAATATATTTACAACATGTTATCCTATCTGGGTATCTTTTGATATCCTTTGCTTTTTAGCAGATTGATAAAATGTTCAAAATTACCCTAAAATCTTCTCCTGGATCACAGGTGATGTTTAATTACAATGGCTTCTAGCGTCCTTTCTAAATTATATTAGATAAGACGAAGAAGATTACATACACTCCACGTATAGTGTGGTGAACTTTTGTTCATTTATTTCGTTTAGTGGTTTTTCATCCGGTAGGAGTAGATCCCTGGTTTTCGATCACATCAAGGATATGAACCCAAGTATATTTATTGCCCAAGCATTCACCCAAAGCCATACCACGGTTATCGAATTTCACGTTCAGCGAGAAGTAAGAAGGTGACATTTAAGTGTAATCCTTTCTCTTTCTTACAAATCTCTCAAACTACTGGTTTTGTCACGCCTCTAATAATCTGTGCTATTCTGAAATTAGCAATATTGGGATGTCAGATCTTTATCTAAACACTTAATAGACCAAAATTATAATAAAAAATAAACGAGACGTAGGTATACGTCGGTATTCGGTGTTCGTCGTACTTAAATAAGAAGATTTGTATGTTCCTACGTATCTCTCTCAAAGTAAAAACCTTTATTTGCTATGTCCTTTTTTTCTCCGATGTGGTCTGACAGCTGCCCTCCGTCGCAAACGTAACCTCACAATTCTCATGTTTCGACTAAAATTATATGAAATAAATACTAATGCTGTACTTAAAGCTTGTAGAAAAAAGATTATTTCGTATTATGCACTTATTAATTTCTTCTCCCAGAGCGTCTTGATGTAAAATTGTGGCAAAATTATCATTTTCACGTTGGACCGAAGAAAAGTGATATATTATTGTACTCTATTTATATGACGTTTAATGGTTAACCGTCATGTACTTATTTCTCCCTCTGACCACACCACCGATGTATACCTACATCTCGTTCATTTTTATTTTAATTTTCATCCATTGAGTATTGGGATAAAGATCTGACATCACAATATTGCTATTTTCAGAATAGAACAGTACATCGATAGCAGCTGTAAAGCAAATTTTGAGACAAGTCTTCAGAGATTAAATTTTCTTATTACTCTAGCTTTCATATCAATGTTCTGCACGGGCTTCTTTTTTTATTATTTCCTTCCATCTTTGTTTCAATCCCTGTGATTATGAATGTAATGTGCCGTAGGAAATGACACAAATATCACCACCGTCTTTTCGCTATCGTCTTCAGCATGATGTTTTCTATTACAAAATGTCGTCATTTCATTTCCTTTTAGTCCAGCTATTTTTATTTTAAGAAATATTCACATTTTATTTCCTTACTTACCATCATGCCGTTTCCTCGTGGGAGTAAGCGAATAGGAAAGAGCGCCACACTCTTCTGCCCTGACACAATTCTCGTCTCATCCACGTTCATACATCTTCGCATGCTCGACGATCGATGAGGCTCCAAACAGGACCGTTCTCCAGTATCTTGTTAATCTGGTCATGCCACGTCTTTTGCTCGTCTCGTCTTGTCGTCCTCATTTGCGTCATATATTTTTCTTACCATCCTTTCCTCATTCATTCGCTCAATATGTCCCATTCCATTTGAGCGAAGGTTTTTTCATTCTACTAACTATGCTAAGATCAGCTTTATATTATTTCCTAACGTCTTCGTTCTTTACCCTATCATAAATGGATTTGTCACACGTACATCTAAGGGTCTAAGTGATCTCATCTCTGCCGAATTCAGTCAACTTTCGTAATATTATTATACAATTTGAATTGATAGTGATAGCAAAAAAAATTAATATACCTACTCACACTCCTACATTTATTTTCACATTTTGGGACTAGCAACGAAGGGAATAATAAAATATATATTTTGAAACTATATTTCTAGGAGGAAATCTTTCCTCTCCTCGCATTCTAGACTGCTTTCAAACTATTAAATAATTATTAAATAACAAAAAAATAAAATATGTATAAAAATTAACCAAATTTACGCAGCCCGAGTTTATCCATACATTTTCAGTGTTTTTGTTCTACCTTAAATCTTAATCATAAAAATTTAATAATCCCATCTTAATAAATATATCTATCATTATCATTAACGACCCATCCAATTAACATGGTTTTGGAAGAAAAACATTTAATAATCTATAGTGGAAAGACAGAAAGTAAGAATCCCACTTTTACGAGTGTATCCTCAGTTTCGAGATGTATTTTTAAAATAACATAAGCACTTATTTAATGTGGATTATGTGACTTCTGACGGCAAAGTAAATTATTTCGAAAAATATATGTGCTACATTTAGAGTCATGTGGCATGTATAACTCATATTTTCCGGTTGGAAATTACGAATTTTTACTGCTATTCTATACGACTCACTAGCCGACAATATAATATTAGCGCCGCGTGTGCGCGCGATGACCTTCGGCTTGTATCCAGGCCTGGGAATGGTCCGCGGCAAATCGAAACACTGTTTCGATTCGTGGGACAAACCGGAGCTGTATTCTCGCAAATATAGCTCCGGTTCGTAGTATTCTCGCAAATATGGCACGGATTAGGATATCCTTTCAATTTTAGTCAGTTATAAACTCCTGTTATTTATTTTAGATTCAATAAAATAAAGAAAAAGTTTGATTGATCAATCGAATTCATAATTGACGTTGCTTTGAACAGCTTTCATAGGTATATGTTATAAACAAACCTTTTCGGAGATTATCGTTTCTGTCATAAAAGTGATAAAAACTATCCCAATCATAAATTTATTTACTACTTTTTTTTACGACAATCGAATTAAAATGAAATATATATAATTTTTACAGTTAATATTAAAAATAAAGTTTTATTAATAAAGTTATGTTTTGCAAAATAATCAAATACTGTAAAATGTTATTCAGAAATAACTTAATGTTGCATTTGATTATAAAACAATCATAGGACTATAAATGTCAACCGGCCACCAACGCAGTGCATAATTAAAGTTAATAATGTTCTTAGGTTTTCACGGCCACACAGAATCTTCTGGTTTGTGTCTTCTAGGGTATCATGCCGTGTTATTACGTCCTTTCTGGCCGATGTTTCGGTCCCCATTGCAGGGTCCATCAGCCCTGATGATGGACCCTGCAATGGGATCCGAACGTCGGTCAGAAAGGTCGTAATAACTCGGCATAATACCCCAGAAGACACAAACCAGAAGATAATTAAAGTTTTTTTTGAAAATTGCGTGAGGAGTGATAATGTTGATCAAATAACATGTTATCTAATGGAAATAAGTACAATTTTTATACAATATTGTAGCTCAATGTAAGTGTTTACTTTTTTATCAAAAATAATTGTAAAAAAAAGTAACCCATAAAAATCAAGTTTTTATTATACTCCCTTTCTCATTTACTAGTGGAAACTGGTTTGGCGCTTAACCTACGCGTTGCGCTTCGGTCGAAGGACGCTACGAAAGGGAGTAATAAAAAATTTCCAAAAATCCAAAATTATACTATAATCAGGTTTCGCGTCTACCAGACGCGTTGAAATATTTTCATACAACTTAATAAGTTGTATGAAAAAAACCATTCAAAATTTGAAAAATCCAAAAATTTATTAATTTTTTTAAAGAAAATTTGATAGATCTTTTTGATCGTCGCCACGAGTCTGCTTGCAAAGTTTCAGCTCAATTGGATCACGGGAAAGGGGTTTAAAATGGATCCAAAGTTTTTTCGTCAAGAAGACAAGCAGACGCCGCGAGTTAATATAAAGGGAGTAGTAAAAAAAATCAGATATCAACCGTTCCGGTTCGATTCGGTAAAATTTTCATATGCCACCCCTGCGCACACCTAAAAACTCTGCACTTGTATCTAAGTCTCCACATTGCAAACACCTACACAACGCACTATTCAACATCGTGAAAAGGAGATTTCTATGACTGCCGCGTTATGTGCACGCTTGAAAAATTGCCTAGGAATATTTGTCTGCGCGTCTCCGAGCCCCGACCCGGCTCGCAGCAGCGCTGCTCATCGACACTATCGCCTGTAATCTGCTGCGCTCCGTGCACGTTTCGGGTAATGAAGTTTCATTCTGTGTGTTTTCCAATCCCGCTAATGGGAATCGCACATCGCACCATATCAAGGATAATTACCAAATGGATGATCCATTTCGTTTATGATCCCCGGGTACCGCAGTGTCAGCGTTCGCTGGTTTAAATTTTAATACACAAACGTGAGACAGACAAATGATACATATCCGGGATTAAAGTGTTCAGAGAAACGATGTCGTAATGCTATTAAAAAATTTATAATACGCTTAAATCTCTAATGTAATTTTGTAGAATCTAATATGTTTTGTACAGAGCAATGAATATTTTCAATGAAACGCGGATAAATAAATACTCGGAAATAAGAAAGGAACAAAAAATTTTAATATTTAAAACAAAGCTTTGAACTCGTCTTTTCACGTCTGGGAAAGTAGGTAAAGAATTTAGAAAATAATAAATTCCTAGGTACATACTTCCTTTCTATACGTAGTACTCGTACAATGTTAAGCAATCATTTTCTTATAAATTAAAATAAAAAATCTCTAAAATTAATGATATTCAATTTCATTAATACAAAATTGTATTCACCGAGTATTATGTATAATAAAATTTTAAAAACATTCTATACATACACAATAAATATATAAAAATTATTATTTTTAAGCATTTTCGCATATCTGTTCAGAAAGTAACCACTTTTTTGATATCTTGTTTATACTATTATTGAAACGGTGCTCTTTGTACGGTATATTGTAATAAATAAATAAATAAGACCGATTTAAATTATTTCTCTCACTGTAACCGATTAAGGCCCGGTTGTATCGAGTGGGATTAAAGTAATAGTTCGTTTAAAGCATAGATTTTTAACGAAGCGGGTTGTTTGGTTGGTGGAGAATGCAAAAATCTATACTTTAAACGAATTTTTACTTTAATCCAACTTGAAAAATTCGGGCCTAAGTTCATAAGTCTACAATAACACCTACCACTATTATTTCGCCTATACTCTCATGGTACAAGTAGCTTCGTTCGATGTAAATTATAATTTGTGCAGTTATCTTCACTAACAAGTGCCATTCGTACAGAACTTTGAATACTATATACGCTTCGTTCGTGTACACTGTTCAACCGTTCTCTTTCGGAAGCTGTGAAAATATCTATTTGTGAACTTAACGATTTGTTGACGAATTCCAGAAAGTTTTCTACGTATACAATAATCTATTTATTTATATATTTATCTCTTATTTTATGATTCCGGCGTTTACTGATTTTTCATGACATTGAAAATATTTTGCTTAATTTATTCGATAAAATTGAAGACCAAAGAGGTCCACGATTTTGGATATACCAAAACTCTTTCCGCAATTGAGGTAGGCCGGATCTAATACTACCGTCATTCATTCAATTTATTACAAAAGCGCCATGTTGTCACATTGTATCAACCAACACAATACTGGTCACTCCCTTTAGAGAAACGGAGCCAGTGTTGTTAGCAAAACGGATATTACGTACGAGAATTTGGATGTACATTATCATCATTGATAGAAAAAGGTAGGTCTTATTTCAAAAATTATGAGCGCGGATCGCATAAGACAGAAGATGTCTGCGAATATATTTAAAATATATCTTCTGATAAAATCATGTACAAACATTCCAAAAAATTCCATCGGATTAGAATTACAGTTACGGTGGCTGGGACATATCTTGCGGATGCCGGCAGAAAGACTGCCAAAGCGGATATTCCAGGCAAGACTAGAAGGCAAAAGAGCAAGGGGCCGTCCTGGGAGAAGCTGGCAAAAACAGTTGGAGGACTGACTGAAAATTGACGTGGAGAGCGAAGCCCAAGATAGGAAAATTTGAAACCTTCTATGCGGTGCAGGGACCCCAACTCATTAGGATAAAGGGTAGAAGAAGAAGAAGAAGAAGAAAATGTGATTTAACTAATCATGTGATTTTCCAGAAGTTTTTTGCAATCATTTTTTTTTAACTATTATGACATATTGAGTGTAAAAATTCTAAAATAAAAATGCTATACAGTTTATGAGATTATACACAATATTGTTATTCCTTCGGAAACACTTCAGCTGTCTCGAGAGCAGAACGGATCGGAATACATTTGAAGTTCCGAACATGAATATATTATATATTGGTAACCACTTGGATGAAGGAAGAGCCAGATGATCCTGGAAGGCTGACTTTATGCGCTGAACTTGTTAAGTATCGAATAACATTGAACTATTGAAGCGGAAAGAGGACAGAGGAAGACGCACTCGAGTTACGGTCTGCTTCCGTCTTTTTCGAGTGCACCCGGCAGCGTAGTCTGCTCTCTTCTAGCAAGCGCAAGTACGTCGGAGCGAGTACTATGCACTGTTATTACGTTTATTTGCGAATTCACAAATGCATAGTAGCAGTCTTAGAGATTCGCTTTGATAAATCAACGCTTGAGAGGTAAGCCGAGCTTTAAACGAGCTTTAAACGAATAAGAGTACATTCAATATATAGATGAATACATAATGTTGAGTACTTAGCTACATGAGTTGTATATAAATGTCACGGCGTTTTGATAAATGAAATAATATTTGAAGAAAGCATGATTTTTATTTAAATATTAAAAATTTAACAGTAAAACTTATTTGAAATTTTTAACAAGGAAATAATTCTTTTTTTTTTACTTAACTATCCAGATCACCGAATGGGCAGGACAATATAACATTTCATTAAAATCGCGTTTACTTGTAATTATTTTCGGACACAATGACACTGAACAAATAACACTGATAATATAATATAAATAATATTATAATTGTAAAATCTATTATGTATTCAGTTTCTGGATAATTTATTTAAACATTGGCAGAATGGAATTGAATATGAGGAAATTAATGTAATATAATTGAGTATGCAAATAATGCAATTATTTATGCTTCTTGAAATTTATGTTGAGCATATTAGAAATACTTCAACATGAATTTGGTTATAAATATACTTTTTCCCGGAACGCATTAATATATGTAATTCTTATATACTGAGACTATCTATGACTCAATATGCTTCAAAAATGATATTTCAGGTAGTGCACGCACTGTCAGTATAAAAAAAAAAATTGGACGTAGATTATTGAAGTATCAAGATGTGCAGAAGGAATGCTATTCAGAAAACACCTCAAAAGATGAGGGGCATTATAGAAGAAATATTAGGCAAAGAGTAAATGCAAAAAGAAGCAATACTTTATATTGAATAACTAAAATACTGAAAAGGCCAAAAATTTTTTTTTTTAAATATAGTGGAGCAACATGACATTAAGTCATATTACTGCAGCAAAAACATCACAAAAATAAACGCAACCATCACCTTAGACGCCCGTAGGGCCAAGCAATAAACCGCTAGTACAAAATTAATTATATATGGTACCTATCCTCAAAGTAAGAAAATGTGACTCCTGGCTTTATTATTTTTCAGATATATGTACAATATATTTATTATTTTCTGTCAGCTTTATGAAAAAATATCAGTCCTCGAAATATTTTCATAGCAGTGAAATGAATATTCATAACGATTTTTTTTCAAACCATGAACTAGAGAACTGAAAATGTTTCAGAAGACCATTAAAGTGGAGGCGAAAAATAAACAATTTCTGAAAAATATTGAAATAAATACCGAAGAAATCTTTTTAAATAGGATGAATATAAAAATGGTTTTATCCTAGTGAATAAGTTTAAAAAGGGACACTTAACGAAAAATACATTAACGTCAATAATTATTTATTATTTATTTATAATATACTCCCTCAATTGGGCTTATATATAATTTATAATATAAAGTGTTCCAAAAGTACAGCTATTTAAGTACATAAGCAAAAAATTAAAGAATATCAACAATATAAATACAATAAGTAATAAGTACACAACAAAATACAAAATATGAGAATATTAGCAAGATAAGTACTACAAACGATAAATTAAGTATGTAGACAAACTATAACCCGGAAGTGAAGTAGATTTGCTTCCTTCATGTGTATAGTGTTCGAGATTTAAATATATCAACAGAGCTGTATTGATTGCCTTATTGATTATACTAGAAAACAGGCGCGTGCAGTGGGAACATTGAAGCATGACTTTTTTGTAAACGTTATGTTTTGGAAAAAAATAGAAATCAAATGTTTATGCTACAGATTTTTATGATATATCAAAATATGAATGCTATGATAACAATTGTGATAGAAATATTACGAAATATTTGTTTTATTCCGATTTTTTTTCAAAATTATGTCATGCTGCGATGTTCCCACTGCACGCTTCTGCTAGAAATAGAGGATGGTCACAATATAATTAACCAAGTAAGCCGTGTACTTTAAGATGGTCTTGTTAGAAGCCTCAATAATCGAAGAGCTTGTATAAGAAAATGTATATATGTGCAAGAGATGAGACCCCTCGCCTGAAGAAAGGATATAGTTCATCTCGGTATTCTCTTCATTTTATACTAATTAATTAATTAATTTTTTTGCTTGTAAATTTATCGAATTTCTGTTGTATATTTCACTTCTGCCATTGAGAATGAATATCGATGACTTTTTTTTTAGTGAGTATTATTTTTTGTGAGTGTTTTCTACCACGAACCCGCCGCATTAGGATAAAAAGCAATATTGATTTCCTCCGCCAGTCATTATTGGCTCGCCACACCCGACTGGGCGCGAGTCGAGTCATTCAGACACAACGGTGATCGCCGACTGCCGCCGGTAGAAAAAATTGTCTACGAAGCGAACATAACACGAGCCAATGGAGCGATCGGAAATATAGCAGGAAAAAACTAGTCAAGAATATTTTTAACGTTTTTCATACACTAAATATGATGATAAATATGTCATTTATCGAGTCAGACGTCTCCTCAGTGACTGGAAACATGCAGAAACCATGAATAATACTTATTTTGTACTAATTATAACCAGTAGAAAATGACTTAATTTTACGTGTTTGAATTTCAGTCTTATATTAGTTAGTAGTATCGATATCCTAGCGGTATATAAATCAAAGGACATGCGTACATAATTCTCTTGCTATATAGATTTTTTTATGTTATTATTTTTTAATAAAATTTGTCGAAAATTTTTGTTTCTTGTGATTTTTATTATTTAATAGGTGATTCTTAAAGAAAAATATTTTTGGTAAATATGCAAGTGTTATTGAAAAGTGAGCAATGATACAGAGTTTGTTATATAGAGAATAATGTATATTTTGGCCGTGAGTTAATGCTATATAGCAGAGTGTTGCGTTAGTGATGGATATTGTTACATAGAGATAAAGGTATTATATATTTATTTTAATTAAATTTATTTGGTAAATATACAAATTTAAGAGTATTTTCAATATAATATAATTAATACACATTTATATTATACGCTTACTCACTTTTAAATGAGAATTTATTCTCGCTTTTTTAAAGTGGGGGGCATTGTCATATATGTATATATCTATTATTAATGAAATCGTTAGTGTAAGACATTAGATTAAATAAGTAAGATATAGACAAAGAAACATAAGTTTATGTTATAAAAATTAAGACATTAAATTAAGTAAGTAAGATATAAAAAATACAAGAATACAAAAATATGAGACATTAGATTAAGTAAATAAGATATGCATAGGTGAATAATAATAGCTTTTTATTTTTTCTTGTACCTACGTATGAGTGTCCCAAAAAAATTTATACACAGCCAGTCCGTTGGTAATGTTTGTTGATGAGGAGTCGATACATCTGATATCTAAACAAAATTCAAAAAATATTCAAGTTTGTGTTTACTGGGGTATTATGCCGTGTTGTTACGACCTTTCGGGCCGACGTTTCGGATCCCATTGCAGGGTCCATCATCAGGGCTGATGTCGAAAGGTCGTAACAACACGGCATAATACCCCAGTAAACACAAACTTGAAGATTCTGAGTGGCCGTGAAAACCTAAAAACATTTTCAAAAAATATTTTCCCATTATCAATCATGAAGTCTTATTCTTTGTTTGTTTATGTTAAAATGTTTTGAATGTAGTTACCGAGGAATAAAAAAAATTGCAAAATTATGTTTCCTACGAATTTATAAGCTCTGTTTTCTATTAAATCACAAATAAACTACATTATACATTAGTTATCCTCGATGAGTGCATTAAATTTTTTTGGATATTGCTGCCTTTGCTTTTATACTCCACCTATTTATTAAGATTAAGATTTCGATATGGGACAATTGCTTGCAAAATGGCCGCGTGTACCAGGCGTGACGGGACCTTTCGTGACAATATTACAAAATACAAAAATATTCTAGTTTATTCTTTCTGACGCTGCGTTGTTATTGGTGAAAAATATCGTACAATTCCACGGAATAGTGAGAACGCTACTTAAGGGCAGGTCATGAAAAATGAGACCTCCCAGAGGAATCTCTTTCCCCTTCACGAATATTTCTCGAATGACAAAGAATACACCGAGCATTATTTGACTTCAAATTTATATATTATGTATATTCAATTTTGTCTAGTAATAAGATTCCATTTCCTTAACAATTTCCTTATATACATAGTTGTTTCATGGAATACGATTCAAACATCATTGAAATAAGTACGAGTTATCGTAACTTATCCATATGATAGCTATTAATTCTCTAAAAGAATGGATCTAAAAATATATTGAAAACTTAGAGATATAACTTTATTTGTGTCAATCTGATCTTTACCTCACAAAATGGCTATTATTTTTATTTTCAATTAATTTGTATGTTTTGTGCCGCACACATGATTAATGTGAAAATTTAAATAATCATGTCCCATCATAAACAGACGCCGCGCGCCGTGTCAATTAGTGATATTAAAAATTGTTATCATTTTTAGTTGTACTTTTTCACGTTATAGTAAATATTTCAAATCAAATAATTGTAAAAAGTCTGTAACTTTGTTACTTGAACTTCTCGAAGTTTTTCTAAATGAATAAATTAACTGAGTTCTTGTAACCTCAATAATAATATAACCTCAAGTTATTAGTTCAAGTATGACTACTTAAATATAAATATCATTAAATTTGTTTCTGGGTATAAAAAAATCATAAAAAAATTAAATGTTAAACATAAATTGGAAAATCCTCTTAGAGACTCAGAGCTTTCGGTACATGTACATAGGTAGTTAGTTAAGTTAGTTAATATGGAAATAATAAAAAATCGTAATAAATTTCTAGACGTTATACATATTTAGTAGCCCAGATAGTTCTTAACGAAAGATGGTATTTAAGAAATATTAATACAAAATCGTACATCCCCTCTTCTGCGCCTTATGACCACGCCCACGTTCCCACCCGACTCTAATCTCCACCCCACTCCTCACGCCGTCCTTTAGTCCTAAGTTAAGTATTAGTAACAATTCTGAAGATGATGCGTTAGCATCAGAAACGTAAATCGTTGTAAATAAATAGTTAAAGTAAAAAGTTATCATTTTGTAATATATTTTTCATAAATCTCAATTAATTAATTATGTATTACTAAATTATAAAAATGCGGTCACTTAGACGCTTGTGTGGAAAATCTTTGGTCGATAGAGTGAGGAATGAACAAATCAGACATGAACGCAATGCTGGCTGTAGTGTGGTAGAAATGGTGCTGAGATGGTTTGGTCATGTGGAACGTATGAACGAGGAAAGGATGGTTAAGAAAATATATGAGGCGAGTGTTGAAGGCAACAGGAATAGAGGGCGTCCGCGAAAGACCTGGCACGATCAGATACTACAAGTGTTTGAGGATGGCCCTGTTAAAAGCCGCAACAACCGTAGAACTGGCATGAGAAGATGTATGAACGTGGCCGAAGCAAAAGTGGTGCGCCAGGATAGAAGAGTGTGGCGTTCAATCCTCTCTGCCTACCCCTGCGGGGAAACAGCGTGATGGTTACTTAGTTAAATTATAAAATTCCTTTTGGAGGGATTTTTTGATTATTTCTGTTTCGATACAATCGAAATGTAGATGCAGCAATTGACCAATCTGTTGATGATTTATGTACATAATGTTAAAAATAATCGCGTAAAATTTCCATATCCGTCGCATGCGCGGAAGTGTCCCATTTTGCCATACAGTGCATCGTTCCACTGCGCTTGATCACCCAAGCATGAAGGGGCATTTCCTACGCGGCACTATGCCGGTGACACTCCTTTATTTTTATTACAATATGCATTCGATGGAACAGTGTTGTTGGAACATTAAATTATTTTGTTTCAATATTCACGAATCACATAAAATGGGCCTTGTATGAGTCCCCAGTGTATTGTAGATGATATTATAAAAAGTGTGTGGATATGGAAGAAGTCGTAGAAAACGTGTTTAATCGAAGGCGTAGTCCTCTTCATTTATCTGTTCCTCGTAGTTAATTTATTATTCTTTCATTATTTACTTGCCTCTTCAGTATTTTTGGAAAAACCTATATATAACTCTTATTTTTAACCACGCTTATATTAGCTTCACCCGTTTGTCTATTTGTCTAGTCGGAATCTTATCGTAGATATTTCACCCGCTTTCCAATGTCTAGACGTATTCTCGATGACAAAAAAAGAATCAATTATAAAGTTCACTAATTATAATTGAACCATCATAATTAATTATTCAATGTTTTATATGAGAAATAAGTTTGTTAATGAACTCAATAGATGACGTTAGTTTCCTACCGAAGTGATTTTTGTATGTTCGGTAATATTAAGACTTAAAATTAGTAAATTATATTAAGTACATGAATTTTTTTTAAAAAACCACGGGCGCTTTCCCTCCATCGACTACAGAATTCTGTAATCTATATCAAGCGTCCATGTTGTATTTGAATTTTTTTTCCGAAAATTATTTTTTCACTTTTTAATGCATAAATATAAGCGTGTTTGTTAAAATATTTTTTTCATTTGTGTTTGTTTTTAAAGCACCTAGATAACACCGTATACTGTCAAGTTACGTTGTTTTGCAAATTTGTTAAGACGGCTCGAAAAAACACTATTGAAGATGAATACAATTTTGCATTTTATAATAGATTTACCTAAACATTTAAAAATCTGAACCCATTTGTCTCAAATAAAGTCCTTGAGATCATCAAACTGTAATTCTGTATAAATTGTATGTAAAATTTGAAAACCCTTATTGTCATATAATTTTAAGTACTTACATAATTATTATTCATTTTTCCATAATTTTTATTTATTTTTATTGTCTTTAATATAATACGTCGATTTTTGTTTTTTAATTTGTTAGTAAATATTGTATTCTGATGAAGGGACCATTTGCCCTCAAACATGCTGATGTTTTCTACATATAAGTAGTACATTTTTATTAATTATGTCACTAGAAAATCATTTAGCTCTTTTTGAAGACGACAATATTTACGCTTTAATATTTCTGTATACAGGTTAACTGCAATAAAAATACGTTTTGTAAAAAAAAAATTAATGTTGAATCTCATCTGTGTAATCCCAAATTTATCACTTTTAATTACTTTACTTTTGTACTTTCTTGTATTGTCAGGGTTATCCAAGCATTGGAGTGCCTCTGTGGCAAACCGCGAATCTTGACAGTTGCGGTTACATGTAACTGGATACAATGTCAGTTGTTTGGCTTCTATTTCTTAATTACTCAGACTATTCTTGAGAGGAAAATACAAAATATATTTCTTCTGAATCATATTGTGGTTATATAACTGTCGTGAACATGTTCAATGATTAAGAAGAACTTCAAAGACTGTCACTAGTAATGGCTGCTTGGCAACAGAATTAAAATAAATTTACTGTTTGTCAAATGCGAAATATTTCTACGCTAGTTAAGACTTAACTTAATGCCAATAGGGCGAAGAAGCTTAGGAAGGCCAAAATTAAGATAAAGCAACAACGTCCTCAAAGAAATATCTGCCTCGGAGCTTCTGAACTGGAGAGAGCTGGCACTAAAGAGATGAGTGGAGGAAGACTCTTTGGGAGGCCAAGACCCACCAGGGGTTGTAGAGCCAAGAGTCATGTTGATGATGAGTTAAAAAGAACTTTACTTAATTATTTGAATTTCATACATTTTATTTGTCAGTTTTTGTGTGACATTCTATCTTACATACATATATATGTATCTTACATACATTAATATATGTACAAATGTAAAAGAGCTACTCCACAAAATTTTAGAGACAAATTCCTGCCTAAATTATGAATCGAGAATGCTTACTTTTTTATAAAGTTTTGTTTGTTGCGTATATTACTTAGGTTAACGGTAAAAATACTGTTCCTTTATTCCTCAATTATATAATATAATTCTTTTTAAGTAATGAAGCCGTTTGTTTTTATCTTTGACCAACCTAAAATAAGACTTTATTTAAGGCTAAGTGTTCATCAGTAAAATTGAATTTTTAAAGATGGTGCACGAAAGTAATGAATTGTTTAAACGGGCAAAAGAGGAGTTATCCCATCAAAAAAGGCGATTAGTTGCACGTCATGTATAAGTAAAAAGCGCTATACATTCAAATGTTATCCACATCCGGTAATCAAATATAAGGATATAAGAACCGAAACCAGTAACAGAAAAAAAACTATCATAACACAACTCATCAAATTTATATAATTTAAGGTTTCGTTTTTAAATATTATAATAATTGCCGCTAAATCGTTTAAAGAAAATAAAATCGGTAATGTTAAAAGCCGTCGTAATGGAAAAGTAAACTGAATCGAATCGACCGAGAGAACGCAACCATTTTTTATTATTTGATAATTTCAAATAAAATTTCTGTCATCGCCATTCTTTTGAATTCCTTTGATTTTGCGTGCCCATTTATCCCAACGGTAAGGGAGCGACTACAAAATGGAAAATATTGAATCATCGGCATAAGAAAATGGCTATTTGTATTTGGCAATTTCTCCCCTCTTAAATTGTGGGAAAAATTTTAGCTCTTTTAACGTTTACCAGTGAAATTTTTTGAATGCATATGTTTGCATGTATTTTGGTCATCTAGCATGTATAACTTGAAATTTATAACAAATAAAAATGTGATAGCTTTTAATCGGAAATAATCAATGGAATAAATAACATGTAAGGTAAAAAAGTGGACTTATAAACACAGAGAAATTGGTAACTCATCTTCCCTATACATTTTTTTTGTTTCCGTTTACAAATTATTTTGGACAAAATTTAAAAAAAATTAAACCAGCAGTTGATCCTTGAACTGTGCGTACTGTAATATCCTTGTTAGCAAACTCACCTTACAAAGTTTCTTCAAATAAAACTCAACATCAAACAGTGAGTATTACTTAACACACTGTGTTGATCTTCTTCGTCTTACTAGCCTTTCTGCACATATTCGTTCATTTCACACATGTGACCACACACACACACTGAATACGGAAGGATTCTCCCAATCGGGTGCTACTTCTTATTCCCGCGTCGATCTACCATCAGACGATGCGGTACATCAACCAACCTGCTAAATGTACGTGTGCTCCGATATAAACACCAAATTATCAGTTTTACATATAATATTTCATATTATTTTACTGTATCATATAATATATATTATGACATTGTACTGTGATTATTTTTACATGTTTTATTTTATTTATCGTATCATATTTTATTCAATATTTTTGTTTTTACTCCCTTTCTTTTAACTCGTAGCCTCTGCCTGTTTGCTTGTTGGCTTGTCTGATTGTCTGTCGAAAAAACTTTGGATCGATTTTTAACCTTTTTTCCGTGATACAACCGAGCTGAAACATTGCAGGCAGACTCGTGGCGACGATAAAAATGATTTAATAAATTTTCGTTAAAAAAAATTTAATTATTATAGCAAAATTTTGGATTTTTCGAAATTTTAACGATTTATATTATATACGTGGAGTAGGCGCGAAACCTGTTTCGATGAGAAAGGGCGTATAATAAAAACGTGGTTTTTATGGGTTACTTTTCTTACATTTTTATTTCAGCTTATATTATTATTATTTTTAAACTATACCTTATTATTATACATTACTTTACATTTTGTACATAGTATACTATACTTATATTAATAATTTATATAATCTAAGTCGTATACAATTTTTAATATTTATCAAGATAACATTTATTGTTAACTTCAGCAAGCACCAAGGTCGACACGGGCCCCATCCAGAGACAGTTTTTTCGACCGTACGTAGCGAATGTGAATAATTGATTTGTTTTCTTTCGGAACTTTTTGTTGTTGCCAGTCTAAAAACAAACTTTTGATTGAATGTCGCAAGTTTGTCGTCTCATTAAATGTTTATTAAGTTTGCGAAATGTTGCCGGGAAAAAGAAAGTGAGTATAAAAATAGTTGAGCGAAGAAAAACTGTTATAAACAATACGCGGGCTGTCAAACTTCGCAAATTAAATTCGACTAACCCTTTGCGCGCGGGCGCCTTTGTGCCCGGGTAATAAATTATTAATCGCGAGTTTTTCATTTGCGGGCGGGATCCGGCGCCGATTTCCGAGCGCATTCTTTCCCGGGAAACCTTATTCATTGCGGGGTGATTGATCACTGCTTATTGTGGCCGTCAGACGAGCCGGGATACCCACTTTTTGTCCGTCCTGCTTTATACGCCGGGGAAATTATTGATGCCACGAACCATCCTTCACGTGTAGTCCTTTTCCTAGCTCTGTATTGACAGGCGTGCCAAATTAATTACAGTTGGGTTTTGATATTTCGTTCTTCGCAGCGATAGCTCTGTCATGTTATAAATGTTGCGATTGTCGCAAAAACTCATTAGGAATAATTCATATTGTCACGTGGCGTGGCTAGGAGGAGAACAAACGAAAACACTGGAAATTAATTAGCAATTTATTAATTTATTATTCAATGTACAAAGTCACTTAACACGAAATAAACTTAAGTTTATATTTTTTAAATCACATTATATCTTTATTTTATCTTAAATCACATTATTTTGCATTATATCACTTCGTCTATACACACTTTATTATCGCTGGGTAACACTTTTCAGGGTAGAGTACTTATAACGCTCGTAGAATTTTCAATTCTCGCATATGGAAGTCGCGCTGGTTTATTTCTCAATTTAGGTATTCCGCTCGATTACTTTAATTTATTTATCGCCTTGATTATCTCACGACTGGCCACCACAGCAATCGCTTCGCGGCCGACTTCATATCGAACGAACTGTCAAAACACAATTATTCTCGCGCCGCGGCGTAATTCCGGTATTTATACCCAAATTCTGGTATCTTCGAACTTTCTAGACTCTTCTAGTATTTAGGAGAAGGTTCTAGAAGGCGCTTCTAGACTGTTATAGTCGTTTTTAGACGTTTCGCGAAAGTTGTAGATGATTATAGACCATTCTAGATTCTATGATAGTGTTGTGACATATTACAAGGGATTCGGATAGTGCGCTATTCCTTCTGCTTGCCACTCCTTGACAATATTTTTGTACAGATAATATCTGCATACCAAACACATTTGATGAGATTGAGTCGAGCACTCAAGGAAAAGCGCGCCAACTACTACTCCAGACAGGACAAAATTATACTCCTGCATGATAATGCTCGTCCACATGTTGCGTCGCCGGTCAAAACCTATTTCGAAATACTTAATTGGAAAGTTTTACCCCACCCGCCGTATTCACCAGACATTGCTCCTTCTGATTTCTATTTGTTTCGATCGATGGCGCATGGCCTGTCTGAGCAATACTTCACATCATATGAAGATACCAAACATTGCATCGATTCGTGAATAGCCTCAAAATATGAAGCATTCTTCCGACGCGGTATCCGTATGCTGCCAGAAAAATGAGAAAAAATAGTGGCAAGCGATGGACGGTACTTCGAATAAAACAGTAGGTTTCGTTCTTTCACAAAAGATGCCCAATTTTTGGTAAAAAAAGGTGGAAACTTACTTGTTAACTTAAATACTTATATTTATTTAATGGTGGTAGATGCTCATTTATTATAATACTGTTTTATAATCATATTTATTGTCATAATTTTAAATTTAAATTTCAGTTTTTTTTAATTTCGGACTCCTCATAAGGATGAATGAATTTAATATATTATTCTCTACATATTTATTTTTTATAAACATAGTCCTACAATCGTATTTATGAAAAATGTATAGAGAGAATGCGGTAAAAAACATACAATCTAGAATACAATTATATATATTGTAACACAAAGCAATTGAAACGTATCAAAATTAATCCATTAAAAGTGTCAACGTGTTTTAGAAATATTTGTATTACTAAATGACGTTTTTCCTTATTTCATTTTAAAAACAATATAGGACTTTTATTAGAAACCACTATTAATGCTCTTGTGAAAAACTAAAAAAACAAACGTTTGTAGGAACATAAAAATATTTTATAAGTGAACTTAATCGTAGATAAGTTGTTTATAAACGGTGATCCTTTTTGTTTGAGAAAGACTTTGGCTGGAAATAATCCCGCTTGGGCGTTTTCCTTTCTGGGAAATAAAAACCTTTTCTGTCCGATTAACCAGCGACAGAATCCGGTAACTTACGAACACCCTATACGGGCTGAGTGTTTGCTTTGAATAATTTGAAGCCTCCGCTAACAAAGGCTTTCTTCTTCTGCGTAAAATTTATATTTTCAGACATTTAAAGGAAATTTTAATTTTTTATATGTACGTAATATTTTTAGAATTTCGTTATTTATGCTAACGCACAAACTACATGGTTGTACATGTGGAAAATAATGTCCAGGTTGTTTTAAAATTAAGACACAATTACATTTATAACATTCGTAGGATTTCATAAAAGCTTTGATGCTCTTCTACTGATACTAAACTTAAAAAAAACTATTTTCAGGTCAACTAATAAAAAATATCTAACTATCTGATTTGTTTCTTCAAGTAGCTTATGTCCTAGTCCCTAGACACCAGCAAACTTTTCCTAGCATAAGTGTTTAGCTATGTTAGAAAAAGAGTGAAAACATGTATTTGCCCTGATTCGATTTTCTTCCTAGTCGTCGTATTTTACTGAAAATTTATTTTACTGAGAGAGGAAATATTTAGTTCGTCAGAAAATATGGAATTAGTAACAATGTCTCAACTGTACATAAGTGACATGCGCAAAATTTTCACCAATAATTCGATCGTTTGAATAGTAAAATATTTGTCACCATGGTAAAGTGTATGACTCTGTTACCTTCTGTCACATATTTTTTTTATATTTCTTTGGCTTAAAAATTATTTGGAGGATGATAAATATGTGTCGACTGACTCTAACAAAACCCTGCGCTAACTGCACACTATCTAAAAAAAGAGAGAGGGGCTGACGCTCTCTCTTTTTATAGCAGCGTCACCTTATACTACCGTTAAGTTACCTGGACTGAATACACTACAGTCAGCTTTATAAAATATTCATCAACAATAAAATCTTTTTTGTGGGGTACAAGCAAAATAAACAGATTTTTTGTTTAAAGTTCTATATTTGATTGGAAGAGTATGATTAGAAGACAAATGTTATTGCAATTTAAACTCTTCTCTTTATATAGAGATCGTTGAATTGAATGCGCATTTACTACTTCCCGACAAACAGGAAATCGGCACTCCTTTATTTAAATCGAGGAAGTTTGGTTTAAATTTGATAAGCTGTGACGTCAGTCAGCTTTGTATAAAACCATCACCATGACTTGTTTGTATTTTCAACCTCATTGTGTACCATTTTCCCTGGAAACTGGCAATAAAAACGCTAGCCGTAATGAAAAGAATGAGTTATGAAAAGTTTTACGCAAACAATCTACTATAATCAAATTTTATATAGTACATTATAATTTTTAGTGGGTATTACGAAAGAAATATAATACTCTTTCCTCTTTCTAACTTCATCATAAAAATAAAATTGATAGTGGGTATTCAAACTTTACCGTATTTCTCTGTAGGGCCATAAATCTGTTTAGAATATTTATTTCTTAGAAAGCCATTTTTTGTACAATTAGTATCTACGTTATAAAAAAAAAGGTTTTTTTTTTGAGAGGGATGCTTTTTTTATCATATATATGTGTATGTATAGTATATAATATATTACGAAAAACATAATATTGGATAATGGCTTTGTTAGAAGCTTCAACAACCGAAGAGCATGCGCAAGAGGACGTATGAAAGTGGACGAACCAAAAGTGGTGTGCCAGGACAGAAGAGTGTGACGTTCTATCCTTTCTGCCTGGAACGGTGTGAAGGGCCGGGTGCGCAAAAGTTCTCTAGGCCTTTTGTTTGTTTCCAAATGTAGATCTTTTAAGTCCAAAATTCAATTCTTTTTTGACATTTCGATTTGTTTTTTGTTTTCTCGTACTTTTTTTCATTTTTCCACATTTTTGCAGGTTTTTATTTTTACATATTTTTAGAATTTTTAAAAGGCATAATTCCATCTCTCTGCCGGTTCGACTGATAAGTCGATATGTACCTGTACCTACGCATCAAAATTATATGGCTCATTTTTGATCGGTAAGGTTTTGCCACCTTTTGGTAAGGTCGGCTTGGCCCGAACATTTGGTTTTTTACACATACACGCGTAGTTGAAGAACAGGATAACCTAAAAAGAATCTAACCTAACCTTATATCTAAATATTGCTTCGGTCTACTGCAATAGTTGGGCAACTTTGTTAGGCAAGTTCCAACCAGGGTTCCTTTGAATACTTTTCAAAAAATCCAAGAGTTCTCCCTTTTCAGTCTCCCCAATCTCATTACTGTGACGTTTTTGGTCATTTCGAGGATTTCGTAATGCACCGAATTTATGCAAATGTATAGAACATCAGATATTGGCCCAATATTTTGTAAAAAATTAGTTTTAAAATACTTTTATTGTTTTTTCTACTGTCCCAAAAGTGCGCGTTCTATTTCATTGTAACATAATCTGTAAAACATTGAGTTCATAGTTTTAAATTATTTGACCAATTCCTATTCTGTTTCTTCAAAAAGTGTAGGCCCGAATATGTTGCCTGTCCTCTGATTTTACTGATAAAGATGTATTCTTTTGCGCCATTACTAATTTAGATTTTTTTATTTTTTCAGGTGAGTAACGATGTCCACTGTCTAATCTTGTACTGCTAAGACCGCCAGGTAAAAAACCTTTATTTATACGAATTGTATTTAAGCTATAGGGATTACTTTAGATTACACAAGGGCTTAGTCTGGAGGGATATTCTGTAAATAAGATGAATTGTTTCTCACAATAATTAAATTAATTATTTTTATACTGGTACGTAACGAACGGTTTCCTTAGTTGCTTTTACTTTCTGCTTCATGCAATGCTTCAAATAAACAATGTGAATAATATTTTTATATGTAGATATGTTCTACGAACACATTTACTGGATTTTGTCCTCAGGAGGAAGGGACTAAATCATTTATATCGATGCTATAGAAGAACGGAAGCATCGAGAAACATCTACAAAAGCCTGAAAGTTATGAGAAGGTTCTCCTAAATACTGAAAACGTCTGGAGGGTTCGACATTAGCCAATATAAATAGGACCGCGCACGGCGCTTGACGGAAGCAGCCGCGAGCTGCGAAGGCCAGGGTGGCCAAGCGGCGGTAATTCGACAGCGAATAGTCTGGAAAGTTTTTACGTAGCGAAATAAACCGGAGCGTAATACGTGCGGAAATTGGATGGAATGTTCTAGTGAATAGTGAATAAAGTGTTAAAGCGATTATAAAATGTCTATTTACTAATGATAAATTTAACTATTAGTTTAATTTAAATAATAGCGCTAAGTTAAATGGTGTTAAGTGACTTTGTACGTTTGGTTAATTAATTAATCAGTGATTAATAAATCTGTAAATTCCAGCGTTTTCATTCATTCCTCCCGACGACACGTGACAATACTTATATTTATGGAAAGTATTTAACACGGAATCTTTGGACACACATTTATATACGTGTTAAAAGAATTTCTTGTTGAATGATGTACGCAAAAAACTAACTAGAGTTTTTGGTGTCGTAAAAAGAGACATTGTATTCAAGGTTATGCTCGGTCATCGAAAGTTTGTACGCAGTAATTCACATCAAATTAGGTACACAGTTTATTAATATTCGCATAACTATACAATAAATATTTTGATAAAACATATATGTAATTATTTTAGAGTTTTTTTTTAAAAAAAAGGATATATTTTTGGCACCGTCTTATTTATCATAATGTAATGTTAATGTGCCTAAATATTGTTTAATGTAGTCGATTGTTTGGTTAATTTCGCATTTAATGTACATCTAAATATAATATATTCGTATATTTATGATACACTTTCGCATTTCTGATTATTATATATAGTTTTAGCTGTCATCTATAAAAAATAAGAGAAAATTGCTTCGCGTCTTCGCTAAGCCGTTTTATTTAGGCCGGCTCCACACTACGCGCATGTTCCGTCGGCGTCTCTTTGGTCGCGGAACGCCGCTACATTTCTTTTCTTACATTATGCGTTTATCAAACACCTTATGCAGATAATCGGTCGACCTATTTGCTTTGCCGATTTTATGCGACGGAAAAGACGGGGCGGAAGATAAGCTTAGTGTTGCGCCGGCCTTATACTATATTTTTGTCGGTCGGCGGAGTGGCGGCGGTAGCAACATGCGTTAAGCGGCCGGTCCGAGTTTGCTGACCCTGGTTTCAAGCCCCATCTCCGGCCGCTCGTTTTTTTTAGCCTTGAATTCGAACGAAATAACGGACGTTACACAAAGTTGCGGACGGACAGACAGACAGATAGACGGACAGACATCGAAATTATTATGTTTGATTATAGTGCGAAATCTTTTCGTTTACAGAGATTTTTATTTCGTGTTAAAACAAAACATATGAAATTGCTCAGGATAATAATATTACTTCGTATTGACCGATTTTCTTGCTAAACAATTTTCACTGCATTTTGAAAAATATTAATATTATTACCTTTTTTTGGAAAATTTCTCACGTACGTAAATATAATATAATATAAAATGATACCTCATTTATGATGGATTATTCATGAATATTTTTTAGTCACGTTTTTTCAAATACACGTATTATTATTGACTTTTTTTCAACATTTTGAAACACGTTGGTTCAAGAGAAAACGTGTGTTCGGCAGAACCCCGAGAGACGAGTATTGCGTTTGTTTCGTATACGTTTGGTCAGGCGCATCTAGTGATTACTATTAAGCATAACTTTCACGCAGCTATATATATGTGACAGAATATTATGTTATCTTTAAATCTGAAGAGAAGGATGACAATTGTTACAGGAAAATCATGAGATATATCTTTTAATACATTTTTTTTTAAATACATGCTTACATAAATATCTTCAGTGTTCTCACTGCATGCTCCTGTGTTTGGTACAGATTGTGAAAAATTATGCAAAATACACGCACAACTTTATTTATTTCTAAATTCTTTCACTATAGCGCTCTAGTGAATGCATAATCATTCAATCTCGTAGACTTATGTATAACATATCTCATGAAAAATTAATTTTAATGTATTTCGCAGATATTATAGCAATGTTACCATTTTAAATTATGTGACGTGCACGCCACTGGCGTTTATGTTCATTTAAATACAGCTTATAATTAGCCTGGCGCAGTTGTATGTCCGCCATTGTTTAAATATTATTTTTATACGTGAAAACTTTATAATATTCAAGATTTTGTATTTTGGTTACAAGCAAAAATATTTATTCTCCACGACAAAACCCTTTTTGAAGAGAGAAAGCATTTTATTTATATCGCAAAACTGGAAGGATTTTAAAATAAATTTTATGTCTCTGTGGGCCAAATTGTATTTGTTATGAATGGTCCATGGTGAAGTTGGTTCCCATGAAGATGCTGTGTAAAATCACGCTTACAACGCCATGTTGAGAAATAGATGTGCATGAAAAAGTGATCATTGTTGTCTTGCTTTCGTTGCTCAGTTTTCCCACGCTATTGAGTAGGTACAGAAAATGTAATATTTCAAAGACCTTTCTTTCTAAAGAATGGTACTCTTATGGAAGATGTTTATTTATGTTATAGAAAGTAACAGAAAATGCATGCGATTAATTTTTTTTCAATTTTTCCTAAAGTATAATAATTTATTTAATATGCGTTTTAGAAATAAGCACATCAGACGGCTCTCGTAGCCCAGTGGGCATGAAACTAGTTTCCCACAACGCGGGTTCCGGGTTCGATTCCTGGTGAGGTCTCAATCAATCTATATGATTTATTCAAGCCTGGGTGTTTTGTGGTGTGTTTCGCTTCTGTATTGGGCCTTTTGGCCTGTTGAAGCGTAAAAAAATCTTCAAAAATCTTCAGCGGGTTAGAAATAAAATGAGAGTAAATTCAAATAATACAAAAAAAAAACTAACTAACCTACCATCACGCCATTTCTTCGAGGGGGCACGCAGAGAGGATCAGGCTCCACACTCTTTTGTTCTGACACACAACTCTCGCTTCATTCAAATTTATACATCTTCGCAAGCTTCGAACTCGACGATTCTAAAATAACAATTTTCCATCACACGGTTAACACATGGTCATACCAAGTCACTCGCAGCTTCCTTCTCTTTCTGGCACTGTCAACTCTTGCATCATAATTCTTTCTTACCATTCTGTCCTCACTCAATTCAATTCAATTCAATTCAATTTAATTTATTTCATGATAATATGTACATGACAAACAAAATGTTTAAGGCATACATATTAGGAAGTATATATCAAAAATGAAAATATTTAATAAATTAAAAATAACATAAAATATGGTCAAAGGTGTAGGAGAATCCCGCTTCGGAAAACCCCCTCAGACACATGGAATATATCAATACCCAAAGCGATTTTGTTCAGCATAGCTGTGGCTCTTCCAACAGGCATAACCATCGGCAGGTTGGTCCTGTATATTGGAATGTGAAACAATCTATGCTGACGATGTCTAGTGTAATTATCAGGAACATACAAACCAATGCTCTGCATAATTTCAGGATTATCGATCATACCGCGCAACAATCGATAAAAATGTGTAATCAAATACACATTCCTTCTAGTCTCTAAACTATTGTAGCCAAGCATACCCTTGAGAAACTCGGTTGGGTAAAGCCAAGGATAATGCCCGTACTCTCTCATGTAGAGATATCTCAGAAACTTCTTTTGGACTTTCTCCACCATAAGAGAGTACTTGCCCTCATGTGCCCCCCAGATCATCGAGCCACTCTCGAGTCTACTCCGCACCAAGGAGTTGTAAAGAGTTCTGAGTACGCGGGTATTCTCGAAAACCCTGGCAGTACGCAGAACAAATCCTAACATTCTCAAAGCATTACCACTGATCGTCTCTATGTGATCGTGAAATGTTAGGTTGCTTACAAATCTAACACCTAGATCTTTAACATTTGATGTTCTTGTCAGATTTTGATCGTTCATTTTGTAGCGAAAAAATAGAGTTTTTTGGGCCCTAGTGAAGGATGTAACCGAACACTTGGAAACATTAAACAACAGTTTATTTCGTCTTCCCCATTCACATATATTTGATATATCTGCTTGGAGAAGACGAAAATCGTCCAAAGTTGATACCTTTAAGAAAAGCTTTAAGTCATCCGCATGTTATTTCAATGCTGTTCACTATTATAAGATCATAGTAATATTACAAAAAAATACAGACAAAAAATCTCGTCTCATATTATTAATTTAAATCGATTTTTTACCACGTAAGAAGATAAACTGTAATATTATTTGTGGAGAGAAGGTTGAACCAACCTATGTATGTACATTGAGCTTTACCTTCAATCTCACGCTTGTAGCAGGCAATATCTTGCTAGACACGTTGGTAACGGTGTTGATGGACAGAACACATTCAGCGCTGAGTCATTACTTTAGAATACCGTTTTTCTGAATTCAGTGAGAATTAACATATAATCGACGTATTTTTTCTATAGCAGTGACACTACACTCGGCATTTCGATCATTAGTCATGTTTTCTCCAACACGGCGACCTAGCCAAAACATAAAAAAACGATAATCGAACTTTTTTGTGTTATTTTTTGTCTTAGCTTACATTTTCAGAGGCCATCAATGGAACATTAAATATAGTAAACATTATAAGCAATCATTTATTATCATAAAGGAAACCTTTATATACTATTGATAGATTTTGCTTTATCATTGTATAGATTATGCATGATGATTAATAAATTAGGTGAAAAACATTAACTTTGTTACCTCATGTGAGTTTAATAATAATTTTATATTTTACTGTTTAAGTTTCGAGAGTAACAGAATCTCTCATCGACAGGCAAAATATTAAATTGATTAGATTCAAATATAGAATTTTGACATCGATGATGTGGAAATACAAATATTAAATTGATTATATATTGGCAGGAGTATTAAGAGAAGAGAAGAAGAATTAATCAGTTAATTATAATAATTTATAATCTTTCAAAATGTTCATTTTATTACCTTCACGCGCGATGAGATGGAGAATCAAAATGGTTTACGAATTAAAAGAATTATTATTGTTCATGATGTAGTTCGCAAATTCAGAAAAGTTATACTAGTCAGATAACGACGATTCTATTTTAATCCTATGTGAGATTTCCAGAATTTTTTTTTTTTATTTCTGAATTTTTTATAAATTTGGGTATTTACATATTTTTGAATGGCCTATTTCATTCTTGGTTCTATTCATAAGGGTCAGTATGCGCACCTCCCCTAGCGAATCACTCGTGGTAAATTTTAACGTATAATGTCTCAACTCGTTACTGTCGACCTGTAACGGACAATGGCCGTTATTGCGGAAGGCGACAATCGTTATTGCTGCAATCCGCTTACTCCTACTGCTCCATTTCTCTCGAGTGATACTTTCGTCTTAAGCGGCTTTCGGAACCTTGCGGAACTTTTCAATGGGAGTTGTTTACTTGCGTACAAAACTCAGACACATATTTCTCAATTCTGCCGCAGTCGCTGACATTTAGAACCTTTTTAAAACATAGCTAAAATACAATCATTTACAAAAATAACATAAATCCGTTTTATGTCCCAGACACATTTATCATAAAATTGAATATGTTTTCTAGTTAGGAAAAATAAACATTGCGCTACAACGCATATGATTAAGTCGTGAAAAAAAACATTTAAAAAAATATATTCTTCGTCATAATCATTCCCGTGAAGCTCCTCCGCCGTGACTAAGATGCAAAAAGTATAATTAAATAACAATTTACACCACAGCCTATTTGAGCAAAGTAATTTGGTAAAGCGCTCAGTTGGCATGTGAGAATTAACGGAAATAACACTCGACGCTTTTGACACTGGCTACCGTAACCTTATACTATAACATGGACGAAAAGAAGAAGAGAGCGCGCCTATGCGCACATCGCCAGAGCGAATGACGTCACGCCTAAGTAACCATCTCAAGTTGTCATAAACACAATGCAATATTTACTTAAGCTTGACGTCACGTAGACGCCATGACACCTGCGGACGTGTTCGCTCGAAATTCAAAATAGGTTTATGAAAATGCAATTATTTACGTAAAAACTTAGTTTATTACTGAAATATTGTTATTTTCGGTAATAGTAGACGTGTACTACATTATAGAAAATTATTTCAAAATATGTCATCATGCCTATTCTTCACCTCTTTTATATTAAAACGCTTCCAACGTTCTTAATTTATTTAAGCTACTTTTGCTAAACTTCAAATATAAGTTTTTATAAGTAGCTTCTTTATTTAATGCAACCATTATTTTTTATTAACACATGCAGGATGTAACGCAGCGTGTCCACAATGGAAGATTTCTGTCTATATTAATAATCAAGAAACAGTGTCCAGAAGACAATACATACTTATGAAGATAAGCGACTTCCAAGTTTGCATTGTTGTCAATATTTATGACTTATTTTCTTTAGAAAATTTGGCTGTCTTGACACTAATTTATATCGAATATTAAAAATTCAATTGATTTCATTCAAGTGAAATAAAATGGTTAAAACCTCACCAAAAATACAAGGTTTTAATCATTAAATTTGATATAATAGTCCAAAGTTACTTAAATAGTATAATAACAGAGAACTAGTAGAAATATAAACAGAAAAATGCAATCTTTGATGACGCGTTTTTCCATGACTATATTGTTGCTTGAAAATTTGACATGACTATATTGATGCTTGAAAATTTTCGAAATTTACCATCTCTATAAGACCCTGAATTTTATAAAAGATTATTGTGTAGCAATCATTATTTATTGTCTATTAATGTTTTATTTTTAACGTAAATGTAAGTATCTTCAATGCCAATATTTGTGAAAATATCTTTCTTTATAGTCTGTAACTGTATTATTATGTTAATTTTCTCGCTAATTTTTTTTTTGACGTTAATATCACGTTTAATTTATGTCCTCTCATAAGGGATAAATTCGTTACTCTTTATATTTTATTTCATAAATATTATAATTAAGTCGGTACGACGCCGTGTAAATTTGTTTTATAGTTTTCTTCTGTATTCTATTTTTTTTAAATAATATATTCCTAAACTATAAAAGATAACTTCAGAAATAATGTAATGTATGAAAAATAATTCCTCGCCCAGAGTTTCAACGGGAAAAGTTTCACCGTTTATCGTTTAAATATTTAAGTTGGTGCTGTGAAATATGTCACATGGAAAAATCAATACTTGCGCGGATGTTAATAATTAATTAAACCGTCTTCCACCACTACCAGCAGCGAAATCAATACCTTGAATAATCCAAAGCCTTGAATAATCCAACAGTAGGAAGTTCGAGTCCAAAAGAATAATCGTTATGAGGAGTACTCGAAGGGTCGTGCCTTACTCGGTTTTGTTTCATAAAAATCAAATTCAGGATTTATCGATTAAATAAATATTTTAGTTTATCAGTCTGATAAAAAAAAACATTTCAATAAAGAATATATTTTATTGGAGGTTTTTTGGATGGAAAGACGAAAACAAAATAATAGATTATTTGTAAACGGGGCAAGGTATGAGCCGGACCAGAAAAACGTTTTGTATGCAGAAATTGTATGACACATGCATCTAAGATATGTAACACTTTTTGACTGTTTTTTTTATTATACCGTATCCCATTTTTATAGGTGATTACAGCTGATAATAAATACGATAAGTTTTTCTTATATCATTAAATATTAAAATACAAACCATTTAGCACGGTATTTTTTCGATGATGACTATACGCGACTGAGTCGCATTTTTCAACCAATTATAGGTTTCTTCTAATGCTATAAATAATTGAAAATTTCACTGACATATATACTTTACACATGAAGATATATGATAATCCAATCTTTTTTTTTTTTGAAATAGAGATGCGAACACGGAATACGTGTCACATCAATATTCTTACTATTTTCAAACTAAGCTAAACGCTTGTGCTATGAAAATAGGACTAAATTGCTGGTCTGGAGTGAGGCTCGAACCCGCAACCTTTGGATCATTGGATCGCGAGTCGAGAGTCCTAACCGTAAGACCAACAAGCTACTCTTTGGAATAATATATATATTTTGATACAAAAAAAGAGAGTGGTTAACCTTTCCTATGCGGTGCTTAAATCGAAACACGCATTCCGGTGCTGTACAATAAGTGTACACGAAGAATTCTGCTGCTTTTAAATCGGCTAAATATAAAATTTTTACATTTGTTCTTTTTTATTTTCTTATTTTTTACGCTTCAACAGGCTAAGAGACCCAACTACAAAAGCAAAACACATCACAAAACACCCAGACTTGATTAATTGTGACCTTACCGGGAACCCGGAACCCTCGGTGTGAGAAGCCGGTGTCATGCCCACTGGGCTACAAGGGCCGCCAATTACCTATATTCATCTTTAATATGATAGTTGATATATATATAATCTATATATATCTATATATATATATTGATATATATATATTATGCGAACAATATATTTGCACCAATGATTTACTAAAGTGTTAAAAATGAAAAAAACATTGATCACTCTAAACGACAGCAATAAGACACGTCTAACTCGGTAGGGTGCGTCCTGCTATTACAGAGCGTATATCGGTAATCCGGCAATAAGCTCCCTGAGGACTACGCACTTCGCACCGCACTTTGTACTGTACACCGCGCGCTGAGATCCCCGCACCACTCGCTTCTACAATACATACGACATCGACAAATTAACGTCAGTTTCTTCGAGAACATTTTATTTGGCTGTGTCCGGTAAATTCGTATATATCATAATTATTTATTTATTTAATATAACATATAGTTTTTAACATTTTATTTTATTCCAGTCTATTAAAACCATAATTAATACATAAATTTTATTTGATGCACCTCTACTAAAAGAGACTAACTATTGCGCTTGGATAGAGATCACTTTTTTATGATTACTCATTTTGTAGACATGCATTTAATATAAAATTTATAATTTTTAATTTATTAATTAAATTGATTAACGTCTTTTTTTTCTCGTTGGATCTCAGTTATCTTCTTAATTTATGTAGGGAGGCTAATGAGATTCTTTATTCCTAGATATATTAAATTTTGATGATACTGTTTGCAATACATATATCTATTACTTAGGCAAAAATAATATGAATTCTGTGTTTGATATATCTACAGTGATATTCACATACATAGAGGCAATATCGATCGTTTACAGTACCGGAGAGTAAAGGTTAATCAGACTCATGAATTTTTTTTGGTCTAATAATATTTATTTATTATTTTTCTCTAAAAAAAAGTTAGTTGGAAAATGGTTGAATTGAAACGGAAAATTCCCCATTTCGAAATACTTCGCCTGTTTACGGATCGGTTGACGATCGATTACAGAGCGTTTGACACCGAGTGCTTTGAAACCGCCTGGGCGGCCGCGCAAAGGCGATCGGGGCACAAAGAGCGTCATTTAATTTGTTTTGTATTTGGAAAATGCTTTTTGCATTCACGTAACACTATCAATATTAACAGACATTTATGGAATCAAGCAATTTAAACACCGCCCTTATTTAAAATATAAGATTTCCTCGCGAATTCCTTTGAAAGCTTCTTTATGAAAACGTGAGCTTTGTCATCGGAGCCTACAGAATTTTAATTAAATACATCGTAAAATTTATTCACGATCTTAAATATTTTAAAAATGTTTGAATCGACCTTTTTATTAGCTCTTTCAGACTGTAAAAATACTTGGAGAGTTACCTCTCTCTCGAGTTTTATCAAGCAACGAATATTGTATGAAACAACTTTTGTATCGCGCGTTTCTCCTCATCTCAGAAGAAAAATTACCACTTCTTAATTGCCTAATACTTTTAGACTAACCGAAACAATCTCAATATAAAACTTTCATCATAACTTCTTATCAGGAACATCTCGGAAAGGCTTAAAACTTTTAGTGTATTTTTCCCTTTTATTTGCCGCTCGGCGTTCAGCGTAAATGAAGGCATTCAAATAAAGTTACTTTGTTAGAGGGGCATTCAATCCCGAGACGAAAAGTACCAGGAGAACAGAAGGGTGGAGGGACTTATTATTCCAGACGCATCCGAAGGACTCGGTGTTAGCATCACTAGCCTACAACGCCTGCGAGTGTATAGAAAAATGTGATTGTCGTTAAACGAATACCGCCCGTTTATTCTATACTCCTGGTACTTTTTATGTACCGTTGTTGGAAGTTCACAATAAAAGGAACAAAAATAACTTTTAATGGGAATCGTCTTGTAATCTCCACTTTCGCAACATTCGATTTTCGTTATCAACTTTCTGTTTCGTGCGAGATTTTCTCCCGTTTTAGTGATTTTTAAGAGCAAAAAAATACATCAAAAGGAAATATTATATTTAATTCGTCTTTTTCTCCATAATAAGTTTTTCACTGAAAAAATATGTTGTTCACTGTCCATTATCAATCATGTAGCCATGATTAAAATTTTATGTCTTAGTAAAAAAATACAAGAAATTATGTAGAAAAATACTCGTAGGTATCAGAAAAAATGTTTTTACGACACCAGATGCCCAATTTGTGTATAAATATATGATTATTTAAGAACAATGGAATATGTAATTACAGAAAAAAACTATCTAACAAAAAATTGGTTACCGCCGAAAATATCCTGGGTTTTAAATATCATTTAAATATTTTTGCTGTCATGTTCTCATTCTAATACCGAATTTTACTAATCAGTTATTTTTTATCGTTTATTCACATCTCTGATGTTTATTAGATACTTATTCATATATTAGGTCCTTACATATGAAATTGGCGTTTTGCCGTACTGGCAAATTTGATCTCAAATATCTTCTCTTTGGTTAGGAATTCCAAATCCAAATTTATACAGCTATTTACTCATGTATTTGTGTTTTGAAAATTATAATTCATTTGTTTTTACCTCAATTGTTTTTTTCTTTGCGTCACTCAGTTTACAAAATGAAAAACTTGAAATATCGCGTTATTTACGAGTACGAGTTCCACCGTGGCACCAGTGCTGTAGAAACGGCTCGAAGGATTAATGATGTGTATGGCGACGGTGCCGCAAAAGAAAACACAGTGCGTTTTTGGTTCCAACGTTTTCGTTCTGGAAATTTCGACCTGCAGAACAAGCCCCGTGGACGGCCGGAGACCAAAGTTGATAATGAAGAATTGAAGGCTATTGTGGAAGCGGATCCATCGCAAACCACATCCGAGTTAGCTGCAGGCTGCGGTGTTAGTGATAAAACTGTTTTAATCCACTTGAAGCAAATTGGTAAGGTGAAAAAGCTTGAAAGGTGGGTACCTCACGAATTGAGTGAAGCAAATCAACAAACGCGCGTTGACTGCTGCGTTGCATTACTCAACCGGCACAATAATGAAGGGATTTTAAATCGAATCATTACCTGTGATGAAAAGTGGATCCTGTACGATAATCGGAAGCGCTCATCGCAATGGCCGAACCCTGCCGAACCAGCCAAACCATGCCCCAAGCGAAAATTGACTCCAAAAAAGTTACTTGTGAGCGTTTGGTGGACTAGTGCTGGTGTCGTTCACTACAGCTTTCTTAAATCTGGCCAGACGATTACGGCAGATGTCTATTGTCAGCAACTGCAAACCATGATGGAAAAGCTAGCTGCTAAACAACCGAGGCTGGTTAATCGCTCTAGGCCACTGCTGCTTCATGATAACGCTAGACCACACACTGCACAACAGACGGCTACCAAATTAGAGGAGCTTCAATTGGAATGTCTAAGACATCCACCGTACTCTCCGGACCTTGCCCCAACAGATTTCCATTTTTTTCGAAATTTGGATAACTTCTTGCAAAGGAAAAAATTCAACTCCGATGGGGCAGTCCAAACCGCCTTCAAAGATTTTATTGATTCCCGTCCGAATGGTTTTTTTAGTAAAGGGATCGATGAACTACCTATGAGATGGCAAAAGTGCATAGATAACAATGGTACATACTTTGATAAAATAAATATATTATAATAAAAAAAAATCGGCTTTATGTTCCTCCCATACTAAACGCCAATTTCATATGTAAGGACCTAATATTTTAAAAAAGAGATTAAAAAGAAAAACATTTTACATCAGTATTCATACTATTTTCAAATTAAGGTAAACGCTTGTACTATGAAAATAGGACTAAATTGCTAGTATCTTAGCATGGGATTCGAACCATTGACCACTATTACTAGGCGAGAGTCATAACCACTACACCAATAAGCTACTTTTCATATAGCTGTAATGGGATTTTTTAATTCACCGTAAAGTTTACCAACAATAAATCCTTTCCAATATTCACGTTTTATTTAATGATCAAATTATTTTCCAATCGGTGTGATGGATAGTTCCCACCAGTCTATCATCGGCATATGAAATCACCCTTCTGTAATGATTTTATAATAAAGTCGTCACAGAATCAACCCTTCAGCGCACAAACACAGCCACAGACGGAGGTACGAGCATCACCGGACTTCGCCCATCCCAATGTCCCCTGAAAATGTGTCCCTTTAATTCATTAGCACGAGGCTTGAATACATTGCGGATTCCGCGGTTAGGGGTGGATTTCACACCGCGCTGGGTGAAAAAATCTCCCTGCCTTGTTTGCAAGGTGAAATTTTCCCGGGGAGCGGGCCTGGGAGGGTTGCAATTTATCACGGCCGGGAAATGTCGGAACCCTTGTAATATCTTACCGGCATTTCTTTGAATGTTTTATCAACGAAAGCCTTTATGCCGTAGTTTTTCAATATATATTGAAGAACCGCTATAAATAGCTGTCATCTTAATTTGATGATACCAATTTTTAAGGAATAAGATGTTACTTGTTTCGCTTTGAAGTGCTTGTTCTTTTACAGGAATCAATCAATATGTCAAATTTTAATTATCAATATTTTATTTATTAATAAAAAGATATGTGGTTATGTAAATACATCATGTTATTTACGAATTGACTTATTACCAATGTACGACATCGGCAATACTCGACATATAATTATATAATTAAACTTCGCAGTCCATGAAATATTCTGGATAAACAGAATAATGGATTCATTTGTATAAAGAATCATCCACAGGCGTTTTTTATGATATATCTGATTTTATTAGTATTGTTAAATAATTAAAACTGTCAAAATAGTATTTAGATTTCTGATATAAGAGTGTCCCAACATTATATTATTTTTATTTTTAAAATTATTGTTTACTTAAAACCATGTTTTAATTATTCATAAATATTATTAATAAATTATTCTAGGTTAGTTCAAATATTGTCAGTTAAAAATCAATAAATAAAACTTGCTGTTCACTAAATATATCATTCAGTTAATTTAAAATATAATTTTTATTTTAACTTTGTACTTCATACAAAATATTTTGTTATTTTTCACTACTAGTTATTAATTAATTAATTCGGGAAATTCAATTAAATACATCTAATACTTGTAGATAAGAATTACTGCTCTTCCTGAAACTAGTAGTGAAAATAACTCAATTTTGTGAGTCTGGTATAAATTTAAAATAAAAATTACATTTTAAATGAAAAATGTTGCACCACGACTGCCAAATCATTCAGATAAACTGCAGAAAATATGAATAAAAAATATTAGACTATTTATAAATGTATGTATTTATGTGTTAAGTATTACGCTTTAGCTTACTAATAGCTTTTAAAACGCTGACTGGCATATGTATGTACATTCAAAATAAATAGCGCATATATGTTTAATGTACATTCAAATGTCGAGCGAGCTTAAATGCTGTTCCAGGCACTACGAGATTGATTTGTTTGATGTAAAAATCGTTCGCTTTTTCCCTAAATATTATCATTGTCATTTTTGTGTTCAATAAGGCTTTCCAAAAATTAATTTGCATCAGAAATACCTCATTTACTGTCACAAGAGTCTAAAAATTTCACATAATGGAAGTCTTCCCAATGGAATTGCACCGACAGTTGTTTGACAGCGAAGACAGACGTAAAAGTGAAACCAGCGGCGATTGGTACGAAGCGACCAACAAAAATAAATTACTAGAGTACCTCCCGGACGTTCGTTAGTAAATAAGTGCGCTCACAGATGTGCAAATATTCTTGAAAACTTTATTAAATGTTCCACAGATTAATCTCTCGATAGTGGCAATTCGTGAAAATTATTAACAGCAATTACAATCAAGTTTATGTCCAGTGATTGGGTGCATTAAATATAACTTTTATTAATTTTAAGTATTTAATTTGTCTCACATGGCGTTATTCCGTGACAATATTTTACTTGAATGAAATACTTTTAATAAAAAAACATAAAAGATATTAAATATTTTGAAGTGATGCCATATATGGTAATGTTTCTATACTATGAAATCTTACATAACAAATAGATATATCCAATATCCCAATTATAATAATTTCGTTATTCGTCCATCCGTCCGTCTTCGTGTAACGTCTGTAACTTCTTTAGAGTTTTTTTTTTCTTTTTTACTTTTCTTCTTTAGCAAACAACATGTAAAAGTACCGTCATTTTTAACGGATTACATCTAGTAAATATTCAAATTTGCTTAGCTAATAATTATATTGCCAATCGTGCTACGTAGTAATTCACGTATGAAAATGGGTTGGGATCCATTTGCAAAAACAATTTTTCTCAAGTACTGCGATATTTATTTTAAATACAATTATTTTATTTTAACGAAGACATCACGCTTTCCATAATAAATAATATGAAAACGCCATCTCTTGTCTGCGTTATGAACCCTTTCAGCTCTAACCCTATTCCCAAGCGGTGTCATAAATGGACGCTCCGTTAATATTAACGTCCAATTTAACACGAAGTTTGACGATGTTAACCGAAGTTTCCCGAAAGGGATTCATCCCCCACGATAATTATCTGAGATGACCTTTTTTATTCTGTCGCCATCATTTATGCCTAATTAATATCGGGCTGGCAAAATCGAATCAGGACTTTAAAGGGGTCGGAGATAACAATCTCGCTAATATATTAGGTTTGAATGTCAAAACTATCTAACCCTTTTATAAAGTAAATTCTCATTCCTTTATAATCACATTTTACTCATTTATGTATGAAAAAATAATTTTAAAACTTCTTTTATCTAGGAATTTTTGAACATTGTTATTTTAAATTCGGATATCGTGTATGTATAGCATGGATAACGAATGCGATTTTTTGTGAAACACAATATTTCAGAATTACTTTTTTTCAAAGTAATTTGCAATTTTTGCGATGCGGGAAATATGGATATTTTTATGTTGTAATAAACATATACATAAACACGACAATAGAACTGTGATAGTTAATTTGTAAGTTACTCCACAGTGAAAAATACCAGGCTGTGACTAATACATGCTATCTTCTGAGTATGATGAGGTTATCAATAATCTAGTTGGACGCATTGAGTCAATTTATATCAACAAATAATTCTGTTGAAAATTATATGAAGTGTCTTAAGTCTTAATTATTACGCGTTGCGTTTGGAAATTATTCGCAGCATGTTATTGTATAACAATCATTGCTGTTAGTTTTTTTATTTAGGATATATTATTTCAATAGATAGCACCTATTCTATACCTTCGGAATATAATCTTGTTAATTTATAAAATATGTTTTCCATATACATACATAAAAAGTAGTATTGTAATGAATCGCGGCGATAGGAGAAAAATGAAATACTCAAAATTAATTGAAATTTTATTCAATCTCATAGTCACTGGATTAAAACATAATAAGAGAACTATTCGTAATTCATACAAATCGTCACTCGAGAATCTTTCACTCGTCTGTGGAAACATTTGCACGTCATTTGTATCGCCCTGATTAGCTACTAGAACACTCATCGTACGCAGGTATGTACTTTGGTACTTTGTTTCGCCGGTTGATTATATTCGCATCGAATACTACCTATGTGGCTCGTTTATCTTCGGTTTCGCTTCTGACAAAAGTACAACTGTTCTGCAGCAACAGCGTTTCTTTTTTAAATTGGGAGTGGTATTTCGCGAATATTCTGGTGTATTCTTGTGTGTTCCAGGTTCGTCCAGTTCTTTCTTATACATTCTGTCACAATATAATATCTAACAATCCTTTTTTAATTATGTACCTATGTCTGTTGCAGTATTAAAATTAATTTATTTTTAAATTTTCAAAGGAATCAAACACTTGGTGGTGATACATTATAATTAAATAAATAATAATAACTAATTAATTTATTTTTATTGGGAAAATAAACAGTAAACTAAAAGATTAAATAAACTTTAATAAAATACTTACCGTCAACTAAAATGTACTCACAAAAATGTGTTGTATGCTTGATATTATTATCGCTCATACAAAACCTTTTACATTTTTTTCAATTTAAATACTCATACAAAAAAAAATGTGTCTTGTGTCTGATCAATTAGAGTATTACGTTCAGTCTTAGAAGATTTAAAAAATTATAGCAGGTATTAAAAATTGTTTTACGATAAAAATATAAGAATAGTTAAATAAAACAATGTAGGTACATCTCTAATTCAAGATAAGCTAAACGAGCCTGTCATCCGGAGAGCTTTGTCAATAAGGGAGTGTACTTAAGGTCAGGGATGATAATAAGACCCTCGGGCGCCCCTATTGTACCCTTACGCTATTTAAGTGCTGTTATAGATATTGCTCGATGTCAAAAACACGCCAGGGAGATCGAGAAACGTAGGTTAGGTACTTGAAAAATATTATGCTTTTGCGTGTCACTGCTAAAAGAATTATGTGCGAGGCCCTGCGGACTGTCATGTCACGTTTAAACATCAGATTTTATCGTAGTTTAAACAAAATGAATTATTATTGTAGCTTTGGTTGTTGTTGCTAATGTTCCCACTCGATCAAATTTAAAGGAAATTATTAGTTTTCATTTTTTCAAATACGTGTATTATATTCTCATTATTTATCGTTTTTAAAAATGCTTTATTTGATTTTACATTACATCCGTTTTCCTTATTTCCGTTAACCCAGTAAATAAAAAATAAGAGATGGAATAAAAAAAGGGTTGCTTGTTCACTTGTAAAAATGTTGCCATTTTGTAACGATTCATTCGTGACCCTTTTTCGGAAACAGTTTTAATTCAATCGTTTTATGTTAAATAAACTGTTTTTAAAATATATATACATATATATACCATTACATTTAATCTTTTCATTTAATTTTAATCCTTAATTAATTACATTCTAAGAAATTAAATTTCATTAAAAAACAACAATAATGATTTTTAACGACATCTAGCGACGCACATTGGAATTATTGTTGAGTGGGTAGGTACAAAATAGTAATTAATATAGTTCCTCTATCTTGTAGGCGAGAGAGTTCTCTCCTCTGATGAAAAAATACCATCACTCAGGGTTAAAATGTAATCTTGACAAGGATATAATGCCTCAGTTCTACAACCCTTTATGGCTACGATCAGAATTAACTCGGTAATAGACGCAACTAGTACTGTAAGAAATTGTGTGATTGATATTCAATTTTAACTATATCTGGTAACTGTGGTTTAAAGGATAGTCTTTAGTTTTTAAACAGGTCGCAAAAATACGAATATTATTTTTTAAAATAGAGATGCGAACACGCATCAATAATCTTACTATTCTTAATTTAAGCTAAACGCTTGTGCTATGCAAATAAGACTAATTTGCTGGCATCCTGGAAGGGGGCTTGAATCATCGACCAATAGACCACTAGGCATCCTAACCACTATTCCAACAAGCTACTGTAGCGGTCGAGCTTCATTCTAATAAACCAGCAAGTAATTAATATGATCAAGTTTAGTTTGAAAATGTAAGAATATTAGTGTGAAGCATATTCCGTGTACCTACGCATGTAATTGTATTTTAAAAATCACAGCTGCTAATCACAATCACAATCACAGTTAATCTCATCACTATTCGTAACCCATCACGCCAAATTGTACGTTACTCAAAGAGATGACGGCTGATCCTTTGCTTCCACGCTCGCCTCTTACCTTTCTGGTGGGTATATGCATACAAAATAATCAAATAGGGTGCGTAGTCCGTACGGCTATGGAGAAAATGTAACTTTATCACTTTGCATGAAAGGACGAATGGAAAAAAAAACATTTGGAGACATTGAAAAGGACATCGAAATGCTGCCGGCACGCTCACCCAAAGGGATCTGGCCATAACGAAAAATTTAATAGGATATCAACCGTCCGAGACACTCCGGCAGGTCATAAAACACTTTATACCCCCACAGTAACATATGGTCGGCGGAGTATAAAAAAGAGACGCGGATATATGGTGGAGCAACCCGTACATAATACGGATATGACATTAAATATTCAAAGTCCAAGGGGATGCGCAGGAGCAGTGCGCAGCGAACACCCTTGCTCCAAATGTTAATAACGTCCCTCCCACCCCTACCGACTTCGTGCACACACACGTACGAGTATACACACATTCACAGGCGCATACATTTTGACTGCAGAAAGGTAAAGTGATTCAAGTGGCAATTGCCAAACTTTTCGAGGGGTTGTTTTCATAAATTGTTTGAAAAAAATATTTAGAACTAATTACCATTTATTTAGATATTTATTAACTATAAATTAACATTGCGAAGGATGTTAAGACTGACAAAAAAATCGTATTAGTGATTATTAATTAGTTATCATAAATGATATATTGTGACGTTGCGCTAGGTAACGTTCACCAAAGATTAATGCTTAACAATCGCTCGTGCTAATTTATTTTAAATGGCAGATAATAGTGAGCCTTGCGCAAGTACCATCTAGCAAAATAATATTTAATGGCTCTATATATTTTTTGCAGGAGTGGGAGTAAAACCCGCTACAAAAATAGATTTTTTCTGTTTTGACACCGTCACGAATGGTTCATTTATTAAAAATGTAGGCTCAATTCGTATTCTAGATAAGGAGAGGAATAGAAAAGTATACAGCAATATCCGACTGAATTAAATTTCTCTTGAATATATGAATCCTACATCTAATTAGAAATAAGTTTTTAAAAACTAATGCCACCCCAGTTTTCCTTTTATATACGTGTATAAATAAAAATGTTACTTTTAAATAATGGTATTGCTGTGTTTGCTATCAAATAGTGGACATTGCTGTCTTCGCTATAATATTTCAGTCTAAAATCGACATCAACTCTCACTTTAGTATGAAGCGGCCATTTTGTCACGTGACTTATCTTTGAGGGTTGATTGGTTGAAGTGAATATTGCTGATTTTCCTTTTTACACTACAAGAATAATGCTTTTTGCGTTTAATAGTGATTTGGAAATATGATTTTGGAAGGGATAGAGCTATGTTTCCTATAAAATCTCGATTTCAGTATACTTTAAATTAGCAATCCTCGATGACTGCATTAAAAATATATTTTTTTAATTTTTTGATATGGCTGCCTTTGATTTTAAACCTATCATATATAATTTCTGAGAAGGAAAAATAGCGATATAAACTTTAATGTACTTACTCTTCGAAATGTGTGCTATTTTTTTCACACAGGTAGTGTTTTTCTACATATCATTAATGAAAATAATATTTATGAAAGATAATTTATTAAATATATTAATTTTTACAATATTAACACTTTTTTTTCGGTTTCTGAATACGATAAAGATACGATTGATTTTTGATTAAGTAAAAATATTTTCATCTTTTCAAATCATTCCTGTAGACATTTGACAAGTCACCAATTAACCTTGGATGTAGAAGGCAATGACGCACTAGGCGACCACAAAGGGTATGTTAACAGTTTTGATACTGCGCGATCATTTTTGAAAATAAAAGTACTGTACGTATTGGATACGTTTTGAACTAAAAGGAATAATCGATCCAGGGTATTAAAAATAAAATAGGTTAAGTCGCTTTACATTCAACCGACGCCGACGGTAGAAGGAAGGCGCCTTAAAACATAATGCGGTATACAAATAAGCGGCGTGAGCTGTGTTATGATTGCAGATTTTGTGTTTTTATATGAATGTAAATTGCGCGTTGGTAAAAGTGCGCGTCATGAATATAAAAATTCATAAACGTTGTTTATTCGGATTAAAAGTGGAGGGTTGGGGAAAAACGAAATACGATTTCACTGTTTTTAAAAAAAAATTATGACATAAATGACTGAATGCTTTTGTAGGTGGGTGTGGATTTCTTAATTCTTCTTCTTTTACCCCATATCTTAATGGGTCGGAGTCCCTGTACTGCATAGAATGTTCCAACTTTTCCTATGTCGGCTCTTTGGTCTTCTGTCTTCTGGTTTTGCCTGGAATAATCGCTTTGGCAGTCTGCCGGCATCCGCAAGATACGTCCCAGCCACCGTAAATGTGTTTTTTCGATAAACGTTAATAAGAGCTCTAATTCGAGATATTCTCATATTTGAGTATTTACGAGTATGATTCTGTCCCTCCTATTATTCCTCGTAGAAATCCCATCTCGGCGGCGGGAACCTTGAGCGGGTCTTTTCGGTCAAGATCCAGTGCTCGTGGCCGTACAACCAGGGTTGGCCTGAAAACTGATTTGAATACTGCCCACTTTGCTCGCTAGTTGAACTCCGCTTTTCTAAGTACGGGATAAAAACCTCCTACCCAATTATCTTTCTTGCTTTCCATTTCTCGATTGATTTTATTAATTCCTTGGTACACAATGTGGTTGCACGGCTGGTTTTTTGCCCAGTGATCTGATGGTTAGTGGTTCGAGCCGGACAAGCGGTTTGCTTGAAAATTCTAGGAATATTGATTCAACACGTATTCCTTGTTCGCGTCTCTATTTAAAAAAATACATAACGCATACTTTTATTTTACTTTATTATATTTTTGGAAATATAATCATTCATAAAAATAAACACATCATGTTGTAATTTTAAACTGACTACATTATGTTTATAAATTATGTAGGCGGTCCTCGTATATTTTTATATTTTTTATTCACTTTTTTTAAAACACTTTACTATTTTACATTTTTTTTTATATTTTTGGAATTTTAAAAGTCAGAAAATCAACGCCAAGACGAGTGAAGATGGATCGAATGTTACTGTGGCAAATAAAGTAATAATAATTAAATTTAAAATTCGTTTATTATTTCGGAGAAGAGTTTATAGAACTCCATAATCAAACATATGGAAATAAAAACACGTTTAATTTTTTACGAGACGTATTTTTACAGACAATTGATTGCTCTCGAAGGCGAAACGAATCTCATAAAAAATAAAAATGCGTAATAAAAAATAAAAACTTCTTTGTGTTATAATTATTTTAATCTGAAATTTGTGTATAAAAAAGTGCGTCGTTTTGTCCAGTGCGTCTCATCGCCTGAAAAAAGTGGTAAATGAACTTTTGTGAGTTTTAATTATTTCAGTTGTCTAAACAAAAATATTAAAAATTAATTTGTCACGAACGCCGCCCCCTCCCTCTTCCCTCTCGCCGCGTTGATCCATGACAGCATTATCATTATTCCACCCCATTACTGGCAATTCCTAGTGGGGCAATAAAAACCACAAATAAAATATGTATATTTTCAGTAGATTAAACTCAAATGTGTAAGGTAAATTTTATTCCTAGTAAATTTTTACATTGTTACATCTATTTTTATCCAAGTATTTTTTTTTGTCATTGAGAAGTTCATAATATTCATTTCAATCAATTCGTAATATTAAAAGCTTAATAATGAATAAAATTAATAAAGATAAATTATGTATATCTCACAGAGGCGAAGCTATTAATATGGAAAAGCATGTATGGAAGTCTTTATTAGGTATCCACGAGGCTTGTTACCTGTTAAGAACAGCCACAAATCTATTAATTTTTTTGATCTGTATATATGTACAATGTACATGCAAGTTATATATTTAACTTATCTTACATATTTGACGCAACAACACTATCGCTATTTATTGATAAATATTTGTTAAGTAAAATTAAATATATATAAAGAATTACATAAATACATGCGATACACATACATATATAGTATATATATATATATATAGATATATATATATATATATAAAACATTTAAAAATTCGAGGACTTTTCTTATATAATCCCGTGACTTTTTCATACAATTCAGCTCAATTTTTCCCTTGATGTGATCCATTAATCGATCGGCTCCCGATTAACCTTGTTAATCTATTAGCTTCATATGGGAATAACTATAATTAAATTAATGAACATAAATAAAACAGATTTTTCATAATTTTTCACGCTGATTAGAGATTATCGAAAAACAGTATCTACGATCATTCGTGATTGTAGATACGAGGTATTTTGTTTTCTTATATTTGTAATATAAATAGTTATTTTGGCATTTATTTTGTGTTGGAAAGAGTAATCGTATGACATAATTTTTTCGTGATTGGCGCTACCGTGCTCTGGGTGAATCAACCGTGTAATGAGTTTATAAATAAATTGTTTAATATGTATTTGTATTTAATTATTCTTTAGACATGTCATCCCTTATTTTTATAATACAGAGTGACTAGCAAGCGTGTGCATTGAAAACATTGAATCATGACTTTTACGTAAGCAAATATGTCGGAAAAAACATATAAATAAAATATTTATGTGACGGAATATTATGGTTTATTCAAAATTATATTCGGAGCCCCTCGAAGGCCAGTGGGTACGACTCTGGCTTCTCATAGCGAGGGTTCCGGGTTCGATTCCCAGTGAGGTCACAAATCTGTGTGATTTACTCAAGCCTGGGTGTTTTCTGATGTGTTTCACTTCTGTGATTGAAACTATTGGCCTGGTGAAGCGTATATATATATATATATATATATATATATGTATGATAATAATTGAAACGAGAATATTACGAGATATACATTATATTTCGAGTTTTTTTTTTCGAAGAATATGCTTTCGTAAATAACATGCTGCAACTGCGCCCTTGGTAATTAACCTGCAATTTCCAGTATCAAAAAATATTTTTCCCAAAGGAGTATTTTAAGTTAACTTAGATCGGAAAATATTTTTAGGTATGGTGACACTTTCGCTCATTGTGCATCATTGTGCCAATAATGAGTTTCGAATAAAATTAATAAACGTTATAAAAAATAGCTTTACTGGTTAATAAACAGTTTAAGGGTTGTAGAATAACCGATTGTTTTGTTCGTGATTAGTTTTTGTAATTCAAAAAAAAAAATTCTATAGGTTTTTATTTTTTTCATATTTCTTACGATGTTTTTATCTAAATTTATTTATCTAATTCTATCTATTCTATCTTAATCTAAATTTGTCTAAATTATTGTATTGTAAAATAATTATATGAATTATACATTGATCGCAGCCAAATACAAAAGTTAACATCGTTCAATTACTTAGGATCACAAATAATATTTAGATTTGCCCGACCTCTGAAGTTATTTCTATAAACTAATAAAATACGTTATTTAGAAAATTAATTCTATCATGCAAATCGCATTATGAAAAATCGTTTCTGAAAATGTATCTATTTTGCTGTTTTAATTTTGTTTCCATTTTCCATAAATGTTGTAAAAATATTTAGAAAATGTCGACGCTTTAGGGAAATTGATATTTTTTTAATAAACCCCTCGGGATCGACCATAAAATTGGAATATTCTAACCCCCACGCGTGCCATGACAGATGCGTTTTTAATAAAAATATCAAGTACAGGGTGTTTCTTAGGTATTATATTTTGCATGACAATTTTTTTTAAGAAGTAAATTCAGAAATGTGAATTAAAATATAAATACTGTTAATAATAAATCATTTTTAATAAACCAATCCTCGGTCTCTGATTCTGTGAATGTAGGTAGGTACTTCCTACAACCACCGTGCCTCACGAATATATTTTTTCTTATTTGATCTATATTTGTATTTCTTAGCTACATACCCATTATAATCATAATATTAGACAGTCAAAATCTCTACAAATCTCTAAAAATAATTTAAAATGATAGTTAACGATCATCAATTTGCATAAATTTAATTTTTTTAAAATACACATTTATTTAACTAAACAAATTTTTCGAAAGGTAAGCCGCAAGGGAAGAAAATAATTAGGCGTACTAAGAAAAATCCCGCCTTCAGTGTAATAGACGACCACGTAAATAAATAATGCTAATAAACGTTCTAAACATTATTGTTCTTCCTCTTGGGTTACCTAAAGCCGTGTGAAATTAAAAAATGTTATACCTGGTTTTCAGTTGAAAAATGTCTGCAATTAATTATGAAGCTGGGCATTTATTTAGGGGCGCACTGTTGCGTGTTTTATTTGAGTCGTCCCTGTGTCACCTGCTGTCGTGCGCACGCGCCTTAAGGACCACTCTGGCTCCACTAATGCACCGAGGAAATAAAATCTTGCAACGTAGCCAAAAAGACAAAATATATCCATTGTGAGGCATCAAAGAAAAAGGGCGATTGACGTCAATTTTTACCCTACACCGCCACACTAGACGCACACGTACAGTGCATTTTCATACACCTGCCCGGCAAACTTCCTCATCAGAGGGTTCAAAGGTTTTAAGAGCTAAGCCATGTTTAATCGCCCGGTAGAAAGGGCTAGAGCGGATACTCGAATCACTTTCGAGCTCAATACACTAAAACGTATCTATATTACTCGTTCCCTCAGGTACTGCGTTTGTGTTTGTTTAATGTCTTAAGCGGAAAGTTCTCGACTCTTTCGTGATGCAGTTGCTTAAACTTAGTTACATACATTAATCCTTATCCGCAGACTGCCAACCTGCCAGTACTTGGTGCTTGGTAAAAGAGGTTCGCTCAAGCGGTTTCCACGGAATCGAAACTAAAGGAATATAATAGATTTTATTACCAGGTGGCTATTTTTTGCTTCCATTTCTTGAAATTTCCTTATGGATTAGATCATACTTCTTGAAAGTGTAATTCGATTTATAATCTTGAATTAAGTGTTATTCAGTTTGAACAAACTTTTAATGCATTTTCAAACGTGGCTGGTTTTCGGTATCATATTTTGTATATTAGTACTACTAGATAGTGGTTTGTGTTGTAATATTGTTGCACAATCTAGCTTGTTAGCTTAAAAGACTAAATATTTACGAGTTCTTACTTGTGTGCACTCAGGAAAAATTATTTTAAACTTGCTTAATCTGATAATTTCTTGTTACCTATCTATGATAATCATTTAGAACGTAATAAACTAATTATATGTACGTTTATTCATTTTACCAATCGAGTGTTTCGATTATTACTATAAACTACAGGTGAACCATTCCAATAGAGTCATCATAGTACATTTATTTCATTTGTAGCCAGAAATTACGTGGAATTTTTTCCTCATTTTCAACACTCAAAATATATTTTCATCTCCATTCTTTCCTTAGAAATTCTACTAATTTTTTATTTATTAAAATATACCGATGACCGACGTGACATGAATATAATTGTTTTTGTACCTATAACAAATTATCGGAGAAACATTTTAGAATAGAGATTTTAAATTACGTATTTTTTCATAAAAAATCAAAATATGATGTCAAATTCGTATATTGAAATTTCAAATATGTACAGGAATTTCCTTAAAAACTTACCTAATCTTACGTAGTAAAAAACAGATTTGAGGTCTGCACTTCACTACCTGGTGTAAATGATAACTACGCTGTGAGGAACAGGCTGAGTCGATTATATTTAAGGGTGGGTTATTAACGAAATTCAGATTCGAAATACATTTTTGAATTATATCCAATGAATGTGGATAATATTGGGTTTGGCATTGATGATTTATTTGATTTCAATATCAAAACATAATTCAATAGCAAAACATAATTTAATTAATTAAATAATCCAATAGAACACAACGTTATTTACTTCACACAATGACAGTTTAATTAAATAAATAAATTAAAACGTTTTCGATGCTTACTGCATCATCTTCAGTAATATACTGAAGATAATTACTGAAGATATAATTACTGAAGATGATGCAATAAGCATCGAAAACGTTTTAATTAATTTATTTAATTAAACTGTCATTGTGTGAAGTAAACAACGTTGTGTTCTATTCATAGTTATTTACAATGAACTTCCACAAAGTTAATCACGAAAATTTCGAAATATTAAATAATCCATTTAAACATAATTAAATAACCTGCGAGATTCTTTGACACGATTGAATTTATAACAGAGTTTAAATATTAATCAATCAAAATGATCCGTTTCTCATATTTCGTTACCCAATTTTTGTGTTCAATATATGTTGAGATGTTTAATAAAAATTATTAATATTTTATTTCTTCAAGTTTGTGTTTACTGGGGTATTATGCCGTGTTGTAGATTAATTAATATTTTTAATATTTTTGACTCTTAATTGAAAAATATGTAATCCCTTGAAAATTGAAGATACAATAGCACATTTAGAATTTGAAATTCAATAATTTAATAATTAATCCATTAGCTTCAGAGATTATAGAATTACAGCAACTCTTCACTTAACGACTGTTTCGTTTAACAACTGCTCGTACTTACGACCGTTATCGTACTAGTACGAGGCCCGTAAAATCTCTGCGTCGCATCGCTGTCAGTAGTAAAGGGACATTTGATATTGCAAGATGTGTCGTGTCGTCTGCCTCTAACGAAATATGAACGGCCGTCTAACTATATCGATGACTTCAGGGAGTCTCCAGCCTCTTCAACAATTTAATGTACTCTTTATTTAGTCAAAAGTAAGTATTTATTGTGGCAATCGATCGCACGCCTTGAAAAACTTGGGCAATTTAACGTGTTTCATTAAAATAAAAAATAAAAAAAGTTGAAAAGAATTCAGACAATCGCTTTACGAACAGATGTCAATAAAACGGAACCTAGCCGTAAAATGAATGCTGGCCGCAGACCAACAAAATAGTTAGGCATTAACTAACTTAAATTTCATGGAACACAATCTGGTGCTACGGCTGGTTCCATCACGTTTGATTTACTTACGTAACATAAAATTGCTACGAGCTTGTAAATTTTAAAATGATAATGAAAAGGTCAAACTATATACTCTTTAAAAATGTGTAATGTCTTGGTAAATGGGTCGCGCATTATTACAGAAAGACGTTTTTACTAAAGATGCTCGGTTTGAAATGACATTTTTAAAAATTAAGAAATTTTCTATTGTAAATAATACGCTTCGTGTACTAGGAGATTTAATTATGCGCGAATAAATACTTAAACCATGTTATCAATTTATCTTTAACATAGAGGGGGGACATTCTTCCACCATGATCCCCTTTCTTAAAGAACGGGTTTAGTTCATCCTTGTAAATTTTTATACTGCCGGCTGTAGTTGGTACCTACGATAAATATAAGTATAAAATTGGTTTGAATATTATTATGTGGATTTTTTACTTTAATTTTATTGTTAAGAAAGCATATTTCTCCAAGAATTATTGCCATACTTGAGCTTAATCGTTTAATAAGTGTGAATCGCGTGCACGCACACTCATACTTTACCGGCTTTTCGAAAACATCTTCAGTTAATTTTGATAAAATATAGGGCACTTTGGGTCGTCCAATTGTTACTCTGCAAAATTAATAATACAACCTTTCATGTCTCGGTAATAAAACCTACCCCTATATTCGCAGCACTCGGTTCTGCCACCCAGGATTTTCGCACGGTCCAAATGATATTCGAGAGAACACAAGTATGAAAAGTAACGTTTGGACTGGGTTTTTGGATATTGCTCGGAGCGTGTTCTAGCAATCAGAAACACCTGTCGCTAAAGAGATAGCTGGGGGAGTGGGGGGTGGGTGGGGTAGGTGCCCAAGTTTCTGGCAGATAATATCCGACCCCCGAAAAGAGAAATTTTTGCCGCAGGCAGGTGACTAAACAAGTTTGTGTTCATTTCTACCGAAAGGTGTCGGAATATTTATGAAAGATATTGTCAAATAATAAATTAAATATATATGTTCGTTACTGAGAAACTTTAGAAAACTAGAAATACAAGCTGTGTCTAATTGAAGCGAACCCGTTGATAATGACTTGATAATGAAGATGGAGTGACAACGTTCTCAAATTTATATCTGCTTTGGGGCTTCTGAACTGGAGAGAGCTGGCATAAAACCGAGATGAATGGAGGATGACTCTCCAGGAAGCCTAGACCCACCAGGGGTTGTAGAGTCAAGAGTGATGATGTTTTAAAAACTACCTGCTTAAATATTTCAATTCCGATTTTAAATATTTCAGTGAATTTATCTTAACAGATATGATAACGGAGCCTTGCTGCAAGATGCCATATTCTACATTATTTGACGCCGTTGAAAACGTACACTTTTCCACATTTTGTGAGAAAGAGAATTAATTTCCTGTTACGCTTTTTGTATTCGAAATATTTTTTTGCGGAATTTTGCGGTTAAAAAAATCGAATCTGCTTAAAATTCGATCATCTCGAGTTCGTACGATTCATACTTCCGTTCCCGCCATTAATCCGGATTCGCCATTTCCGCTAAAGAACGGTTCCGCGCCACGGCTTAGGATACCGTCACTTTACGCGGCATTAAATACATTTTAACTTAAGTAAAATTTCTTCACTACAAGTGGAATTAAGGCCTCTCGAGTCTCGTGGGGCTTAAACCTTCCCCGCTCCCGAACACCCCCCGGCCCCATTGTGAAGGGAAAACAATCACTATTTTGCATTAGCAGAGTCAACAAGGCATTCGGTACCTTACTGGAGTATTATTGTTATTCAAAGGGATGTATATTGGTACACATTACTTAAGGGTTTGTTTTGATTCTAGGGTAATATATTTATAAAGGACCCTTCCTAAATCTTGGGGAAAAAGAAACAAATAATATGACAAATAAAGACATGGAAATAGAAATGAGTAAAACGACGAGAGTTTCATTTTTCTTATTTTCAATATGTACAATGTACACTTAAAACATATTTCTAAACTTTCAAAGCCGTTTTTTACATTGAACAATTTTTTAATTGCCTATTTTATTATTATTTACCAATATTATTTATTTCTTAAGGAAAATCTGGGAAGTTTTTTATTTTTTCAATCAGACTTTACTTAAGTGAATTACATTTATTTTTAAAGTAACATTTAAATATTTTTAAAGTAATATGATTTATTTCAATTTTTCTAAGAGATAATTATGCATATCTTGTAACTTTCAAGATAAAGGAGAACGGAACAATAATGTCAACTTTGCTGCGTACTGTTTGTACGACCAAGTTATTCAAATTTAAATAAATATTTTTTTAAAACAATATTTATTTTATCCATCTTTATATTTAACTATAAAATATATTTGATTTTTCAGCATAACTGAAAACAGTAGAATATCGCCGATTACGACAGAAAATTCATTCCTAATAAAGCATATAAATTCATTTAGGATACCCTACAGAATCTAGATAATTACGTCGCATGATGAATTTTTTGTAGGTCTTGAAATTTAATGAGGAAAAATAATATTAAAAATATAATATAGTCAGGCATGGTAGGTTAAATAAAAAAATCCACCTGTGTTTTGTATCTGGAAGTGAATCCACTCAAAGTTAACTAAAGTTCTTCTAACGCTGTAAAAAAACTTCTTTAAAAATCTACGGTTTGAGTAAAGTTTTCTGCATAATTTAACACACCGCATTTGTCTTTGATTCTGAGCACGTCTCATTGTAAAGCGTTATTTTAACATTTAAAAAAATCGAGCCACAATTTTAGCCTATTCAAGTGTTCAGCCCATCAAACGTCCCTACCTAGTAAAAACATAACGCGTCTGAATGTTCAAACATTGATTCAGCGAATTATAATTCCGCCAAAGGTAATTTCAAGAGCTGTCCAACATTTAAACTGTCATTCCGATAAATATTTGATATGTTTTATCAACCCTATCAAAGGATATGTGGTATTATGCGGGTATCCTAAACCCACCGATGCAAAGCAGGAGTGTGTACTATGAGTATCTACCGAGTGTAGGTACGGTAGTAGGTGGTCCCAGCAGAAAATCAATATTAGCCCTTATTTGAATAGTCTCCCATCTCTGCAGGTTTACAGTATGAAGCTTCACTTATCGTTTTTTCAAGCCGTGAAGAAAAACAAAACATTTTTTACATTTGTTTGCCGGGTTTATATTAATATTTTTATTTATGTATTCCTGATTTATGTATTCCAGGGGTGTGCAGTGAATTTATTTAAACGTTACTTTTACGTAATCGTATATTTTGAAAAAAAAAAATATATATATACAGGGTGTAACAGAGCTAGTCCACAATTCTTAACAAGACGATTCCTGCTTTGATTGTGAGTCGAAAATTTTCAAACAACCATGATTTAATGTAAATAGTCATGAAGATATGCGAAATCAATGATTTAATATTTCTGACTTATTTCCTGTAAAATGTTGGACTATCATTACAGTTACTTATATGTTATATGAAAAATTAATTATTTCAATACTTTTTCTATTTAATAATTTATCTTAATGTAATCTTATATAATTTATAAAACATTTTTAAACCCTTGTTAAATAAAAATAAAGATTTGTTTCCAAAATTTGATTAGAAAATTCAGAAAAATTATTAATATTTAATCATCTTCATTGCTCCTTAATTATTGTAACAAATTTCTTCAAATTTAACCTGTGTAAAAATGATTGTAGTCATTCAAATTAAATTGTACACCACCGGTTTTATAAATTAATTTTACCAGCGGCCCTGAAACATGTTGAAAATTAAATAAATAATGTTATAACTCCAAAGTTACTTTGCTTTAATTGAAGAAAATATTTTTTCATTTATTTCATCAAATTTGTTTTACGTTTCTAATTTAAAAACTTCAAAAATAAATTAGAGTTGATTAACACAGCTTGTACACTTTCACACACGGCCATGAGGGATTTTTTCAGTACGCAGGTTTTTTCAGCAAAAAGGTTTCACGTTTACCGTAAATTGCATAAATAACTGTTATTTTTTTAGCTGTGATAAAGCTGTTGTAATTTTTTTAAATCGTCGATAGGCCGGTATTTTAATTTGCGCCAACACTGCGCGCGCGATAAGTCGC